>JBCFXG010000491.1:0-64697 GCA_039720435.1 Amazona ochrocephala | reverse complement strand
TCTGAAGAGATGCAGCAGCATCTTTCAGTCCTACCTCTTTTGGTTTGGGAACAGAGGCCAATTGTTTGTGCTGTGCCAACTGGCCTGCAGGCCAATGGGAGCACCTCAGAAGTGGCAATACAGCGGACGTTTTCTTGACAAAGGAAAGAGAGACAGCAATGTGGACGGCTCTGTTGCATAGCTTGCTGTGCACTGAAGAGATCCAGCAGCATCTTTCAGTCCTACCTCTTTTGGTTTGGGAACAGAGGCCAATTGTTTGTGCTGTGCCAACTGGCCTGCAGGCGAATGGGAGCACCTCAGAAGTGGCAATACAACGGACGTTTTCTTGACAAAGGAAAGAGAGACAGCAATGTGGACGGCTCTGTTGCATAGCTTGCTGTGCACTGAAGAGATCCAGCAGCATCTTTCAGTCCTACCTCTTTTGGTTTGGGAACAGAGGCCAATTGTTTGTGCTGTGCCAACTGGCCTGCAGGCCAATGGGAGCACCTCCGAAGTGGCAATACAACGGACGTTTTCTTGACAAAGGAAAGAGAGACAGCAATGTGGACGGCTCTGTTGCATAGCTTGCTGTGCACTGAAGAGATCCAGCAGCATCTTTCAGTCCTACCTCTTTTGGTTTGGGAACAGAGGCCAATTGTTTGTGCTGTGCCAACTGGCCTGCAGGCGAATGGGAGCACTTCAGAAGTGGCAATGCAACGGACGTTTTCTTGACAAAGGAAAGAGAGACAGCAATGTGGACGGCTCTGTTGCATAGCTTTCTGTGCACTGAAGAGATCCAGCAGCATCTTTCAGTCCTACCTCTTTTGGTTTGGGAACAGAGGCCAATTGTTTGTGCTGTGCCAACTGGCCTGCAGGCGAATGGGAGCACCTCAGAAGTGGCAATACAACGGACGTTTTCTTGACAAAGGAAAGAGAGACAGCAATGTGGACGGCTCTGTTGCATAGCTTGCTGTGCACTGAAGAGATCCAGCAGCATCTTTCAGTCCTACCTCTTTTGGTTTGGGAACAGAGGCCAATTGTTTGTGCTGTGCCAACTGGCCTGCAGGCCAATGGGAGCACCTCCGAAGTGGCAATACAACGGACGTTTTCTTGACAAAGGAAAGAGAGACAGCAATGTGGACGGCTCTGTTGCATAGCTTGCTGTGCACTGAAGAGATCCAGCAGCATCTTTCAGTCCTACCTCTTTTGGTTTGGGAACAGAGGCCAATGGTTTGTGCTGTGCAAACTGGCCTGCAGGCCAATGGGAGCACCTCAGAAGTGGCAATACAACGGACGTTTTCTTGACAAAGGAAAGAGAGACAGCAATGTGGACGGCTCTGTTGCATAGCTTGCTGTGCACTGAAGAGATCCAGCAGCATCTTTCAGTCCTACCTCTTTTGGTTTGGGAACAGAGGCCAATTGTTTGTGCTGTGCCAACTGGCCTGCAGGCCAATGGGAGCACCTCAGAAGTGGCAATACAACGGACGTTTTCTTGACAAAGGAAAGAGAGACAGCAATGTGGACGGCTCTGTTGCATAGCTTGCTGTGCACTGAAGAGATCCAGCAGCATCTTTCAGTCCTACCTCTTTTGGTTTGGGAACGGAGGCCAATTGTTTGTGCTGTGCCAACTGGGCTGCAGGCCAATGGGAGCACCTCCGAAGTGGCAATACAACGGACGTTTTCTTGACAAAGGAAAGAGAGACAGCAATGTGGACGGCTCTGTTGCATAGCTTGCTGTGCACTGAAGAGATCCAGCAGCATCTTTCAGTCCTACCTCTTTTGGTTTGGGAACAGAGGCCAATTGTTTGTGCTGTGCCAACTGGCCTGCAGGCGAATGGGAGCACCTCCGAAGTGGCAATACAACGGACGTTTTCTTGACAAAGGAAAGAGAGACAGCAATGTGGACGGCTCTGTTGCATAGCTTGCTGTGCACTGAAGAGATCCAGCAGCATCTTTCAGTCCTACCTCTTTTGGTTTGGGAACAGAGGCCAATTGTTTGTGCTGTGCCAACTGGCCTGCAGGCCAATGGGAGCACCTCAGAAGTGGCAATACAACGGACGTTTTCTTGACAAAGGAAAGAGAGACAGCAATGTGGACGGCTCTGTTGCATAGCTTGCTGTGCACTGAAGAGATCCAGCAGCATCTTTCAGTCCTACCTCTTTTGGTTTGGGAACAGAGGCCAATTGTTTGTGCTGTGCCAACTGGCCTGCAGGCGAATGGGAGCACCTCAGAAGTGGCAATACAACGGACGTTTTCTTGACAAAGGAAAGAGAGACAGCAATGTGGACGGCTCTGTTGCATAGCTTGCTGTGCACTGAAGAGATCCAGCAGCATCTTTCAGTCCTACCTCTTTTGGTTTGGGAACAGAGGCCAATTGTTTGTGCTGTGCCAACTGGCCTGCAGGTGAATGGGAGCACCTCAGAAGTGGCAATACAACGGACGTTTTCTTGACAAAGGAAAGAGAGACAGCAATGTGGACGGCTCTGTTGCATAGCTTGCTGTGCACTGAAGAGATCCAGCAGCATCTTTCAGTCCTACCTCTTTTGGTTTGGGAACAGAGGCCAATTGTTTGTGCTGTGCCAACTGGCCTGCAGGCGAATGGGAGCACCTCCGAAGTGGCAATACAACGGACGTTTTCTTGACAAAGGAAAGAGAGACAGCAATGTGGACGGCTCTGTTGCATAGCTTGCTGTGCACTGAAGAGATCCAGCAGCATCTTTCAGTCCTACCTCTTTTGGTTTGGGAACAGAGGCCAATTGTTTGTGCTGTGCCAACTGGCCTGCAGGCCAATGGGAGCACCTCCGAAGTGGCAATACAACGGACGTTTTCTTGACAAAGGAAAGAGAGACAGCAATGTGGACGGCTCTGTTGCATAGCTTGCTGTGCACTGAAGAGATGCAGCAGCATCTTTCAGTCCTACCTCTTTTGGTTTGGGAACAGAGGCCAATTGTTTGTGCTGTGCCAACTGGCCTGCAGGCCAATGGGAGCACCTCAGAAGTGGCAATACAGCGGACGTTTTCTTGACAAAGGAAAGAGAGACAGCAATGTGGACGGCTCTGTTGCATAGCTTGCTGTGCACTGAAGAGATCCAGCAGCATCTTTCAGTCCTACCTCTTTTGGTTTGGGAACAGAGGCCAATTGTTTGTGCTGTGCCAACTGGCCTGCAGGCGAATGGGAGCACCTCAGAAGTGGCAATACAACGGACGTTTTCTTGACAAAGGAAAGAGAGACAGCAATGTGGACGGCTCTGTTGCATAGCTTGCTGTGCACTGAAGAGATCCAGCAGCATCTTTCAGTCCTACCTCTTTTGGTTTGGGAACAGAGGCCAATTGTTTGTGCTGTGCCAACTGGCCTGCAGGCCAATGGGAGCACCTCCGAAGTGGCAATACAACGGACGTTTTCTTGACAAAGGAAAGAGAGACAGCAATGTGGACGGCTCTGTTGCATAGCTTGCTGTGCACTGAAGAGATCCAGCAGCATCTTTCAGTCCTACCTCTTTTGGTTTGGGAACAGAGGCCAATTGTTTGTGCTGTGCCAACTGGCCTGCAGGCGAATGGGAGCACTTCAGAAGTGGCAATGCAACGGACGTTTTCTTGACAAAGGAAAGAGAGACAGCAATGTGGACGGCTCTGTTGCATAGCTTTCTGTGCACTGAAGAGATCCAGCAGCATCTTTCAGTCCTACCTCTTTTGGTTTGGGAACAGAGGCCAATTGTTTGTGCTGTGCCAACTGGCCTGCAGGCGAATGGGAGCACCTCAGAAGTGGCAATACAACGGACGTTTTCTTGACAAAGGAAAGAGAGACAGCAATGTGGACGGCTCTGTTGCATAGCTTGCTGTGCACTGAAGAGATCCAGCAGCATCTTTCAGTCCTACCTCTTTTGGTTTGGGAACAGAGGCCAATTGTTTGTGCTGTGCCAACTGGCCTGCAGGCCAATGGGAGCACCTCCGAAGTGGCAATACAACGGACGTTTTCTTGACAAAGGAAAGAGAGACAGCAATGTGGACGGCTCTGTTGCATAGCTTGCTGTGCACTGAAGAGATCCAGCAGCATCTTTCAGTCCTACCTCTTTTGGTTTGGGAACAGAGGCCAATGGTTTGTGCTGTGCAAACTGGCCTGCAGGCCAATGGGAGCACCTCAGAAGTGGCAATACAACGGACGTTTTCTTGACAAAGGAAAGAGAGACAGCAATGTGGACGGCTCTGTTGCATAGCTTGCTGTGCACTGAAGAGATCCAGCAGCATCTTTCAGTCCTACCTCTTTTGGTTTGGGAACAGAGGCCAATTGTTTGTGCTGTGCCAACTGGCCTGCAGGCCAATGGGAGCACCTCCGAAGTGGCAATACAACGGACGCTTTCTTGACAAAGGAAAGAGAGACAGCAATGTGGACGGCTCTGTTGCATAGCTTGCTGTGCACTGAAGAGATCCAGCAGCATCTTTCAGTCCTACCTCTTTTGGTTTGGGAACAGAGGCCAATTGTTTGTGCTTTGCAAACTGGCCTGCAGGCGAATGGGAGCACCTCAGAAGTGGCAATACAACGGACGTTTTCTTGACAAAGGAAAGAGAGACAGCAATGTGGACGGCTCTGTTGCATAGCTTGCTGTGCACTGAAGAGATCCTGCAGCATCTTTCAGTCCTACCTCTTTTGGTTTGGGAACAGAGGCCAATTGTTTGTGCTGTGCCAACTGGCCTGCAGGCCAATGGGAGCACCTCAGAAGTGGCAATACAACGGACGTTTTCTTGACAAAGGAAAGAGAGACAGCAATGTGGACGGCTCTGTTGCATAGCTTGCTGTGCACTGAAGAGATCCAGCAGCATCTTTCAGTCCTACCTCTTTTGGTTTGGGAACAGAGGCCAATTGTTTGTGCTGTGCCAACTGGCCTGCAGGCCAATGGGAGCACCTCCGAAGTGGCAATACAACGGACGTTTTCTTGACAAAGGAAAGAGAGACAGCAATGTGGACGGCTCTGTTGCATAGCTTGCTGTGCACTGAAGAGATCCAGCAGCATCTTTCAGTCCTACCTCTTTTGGTTTGGGAACAGAGGCCAATTGTTTGTGCTGTGCCAACTGGCCTGCAGGCGAATGGGAGCACCTCCGAAGTGGCAATACAACGGACGTTTTCTTGACAAAGGAAAGAGAGACAGCAATGTGGACAGCTCTGTTGCATAGCTTGCTGTGCACTGAAGAGATCCAGCAGCATCTTTCAGTCCTACCTCTTTTGGTTTATGAAAAGAGGCCAATTGTTTGTGCTTTGCAAACTGGCCTGCAGGCGAATGGGAGCACCTCAGAAGTGGCAATACAACGGACGTTTTCTTGACAAAGGAAAGAGAGACAGCAATGTGGACGGCTCTGTTGCATAGCTTGCTGTGCACTGAAGAGATGCAGCAGCATCTTTCAGTCCTACCTCTTTTGGTTTGGGAACAGAGGCCAATTGTTTGTGCTGTGCCAACTGGCCTGCAGGCCAATGGGAGCACCTCAGAAGTGGCAATACAACGGACGTTTTCTTGACAAAGGAAAGAGAGACAGCAATGTGGACGGCTCTGTTGCATAGCTTGCTGTGCACTGAAGAGATCCAGCAGCATCTTTCAGTCCTACCTCTTTTGGTTTGGGAACAGAGGCCAATTGTTTGTGCTGTGCCAACTGGCCTGCAGGCGAATGGGAGCACCTCAGAAGTGGCAATACAACGGACGTTTTCTTGACAAAGGAAAGAGAGACAGCAATGTGGACAGCTCTGTTGCATAGCTTGCTGTGCACTGAAGAGATCCAGCAGCATCTTTCAGTCCTACCTCTTTTGGTTTATGAAAAGAGGCCAATTGTTTGTGCTGTGCCAACTGGCCTGCAGGCCAATGGGAGCACCTCCGATGTGGCAATACAACGGACGTTTTCTTGACAAAGGAAAGAGAGACAGGGAAGTGGACGGCTCTGTTGCATAGCTTGCTGTGCACTGAAGAGATCCAGCAGCATCTTTCAGTCCTACCTCTTTTGGTTTGGGAACAGAGGCCAATTGTTTGTGCTGTGCCAACTGGCCTGCAGGCCAATGGGAGCACCTCCGAAGTGGCAATACAACGGACGTTTTCTTGACAAAGGAAAGAGAGACAGCAATGTGGACGGCTCTGTTGCATAGCTTGCTGTGCACTGAAGAGATCCAGCAGCATCTTTCAGTCCTACCTCTTTTGGTTTGGGAACAGAGGCCAATTGTTTGTGCTGTGCCAACTGGCCTGCAGGCCAATGGGAGCACCTCCGAAGTGGCAATACAACGGACGTTTTCTTGACAAAGGAAAGAGAGACAGCAATGTGGACAGCTCTGTTGCATAGCTTGCTGTGCACTGAAGAGATCCAGCAGCATCTTTCAGTCCTACCTCTTTTGGTTTGGGAACAGAGGCCAATTGTTTGTGCTGTGCCAACTGGCCTGCAGGCGAATGGGAGCACCTCCGATGTGGCAATACAACGGACGTTTTCTTGACAAAGGAAAGAGAGACAGCAATGTGGACGGCTCTGTTGCATAGCTTGCTGTGCACTGAAGAGATCCAGCAGCATCTTTCAGTCCTACCTCTTTTGGTTTGGGAACAGAGGCCAATTGTTTGTGCTGTGCCAACTGGCCTGCAGGCCAATGGGAGCACCTCAGAAGTGGCAATACAACGGACATTTTCTCGACAAAGGAAAGAGAGACAGCAATGTGGACGGCTCTGTTGCATAGCTTGCTGTGCACTGAAGAGATCCAGCAGCATCTTTCAGTCCTACCTCTTTTGGTTTGGGAACAGAGGCCAATTGTTTGTGCTGTGCCAACTGGCCTGCAGGCCAATGGGAGCACCTCCGAAGTGGCAATACAACGGACGTTTTCTTGACAAAGGAAAGAGAGACAGCAATGTGGATGGCTCTGTTGCATAGCTTTCTGTGCACTGAAGAGATCCAGCAGCATCTTTCAGTCCTACCTCTTTTGGTTTGGGAACAGAGGCCAATTGTTTGTGCTGTGCCAACTGGCCTGCAGGCGAATGGGAGCACCTCAGAAGTGGCAATACAACGGACGTTTTCTTGACAAAGGAAAGAGAGACAGCAATGTGGACGGCTCTGTTGCATAGCTTGCTGTGCACTGAAGAGATCCAGCAGCATCTTTCAGTCCTACCTCTTTTGGTTTGGGAACAGAGGCCAATTGTTTGTGCTGTGCCAACTGGCCTGCAGGCCAATGGGAGCACCTCCGAAGTGGCAATACAACGGACGTTTTCTTGACAAAGGAAAGAGAGACAGCAATGTGGACGGCTCTGTTGCATAGCTTGCTGTGCACTGAAGAGATCCAGCAGCATCTTTCAGTCCTACCTCTTTTGGTTTGGGAACAGAGGCCAATGGTTTGTGCTGTGCAAACTGGCCTGCAGGCCAATGGGAGCACCTCAGAAGTGGCAATACAACGGACGTTTTCTTGACAAAGGAAAGAGAGACAGCAATGTGGACGGCTCTGTTGCATAGCTTGCTGTGCACTGAAGAGATCCAGCAGCATCTTTCAGTCCTACCTCTTTTGGTTTGGGAACAGAGGCCAATTGTTTGTGCTGTGCCAACTGGCCTGCAGGCCAATGGGAGCACCTCAGAAGTGGCAATACAACGGACGTTTTCTTGACAAAGGAAAGAGAGACAGCAATGTGGACGGCTCTGTTGCATAGCTTGCTGTGCACTGAAGAGATCCAGCAGCATCTTTCAGTCCTACCTCTTTTGGTTTGGGAACGGAGGCCAATTGTTTGTGCTGTGCCAACTGGGCTGCAGGCGAATGGGAGCACCTCCGAAGTGGCAATACAACGGACGCTTTCTTGACAAAGGAAAGAGAGACAGCAATGTGGACGGCTCTGTTGCATAGCTTGCTGTGCACTGAAGAGATCCAGCAGCATCTTTCAGTCCTACCTCTTTTGGTTTGGGAACAGAGGCCAATTGTTTGTGCTTTGCAAACTGGCCTGCAGGCGAATGGGAGCACCTCAGAAGTGGCAATACAACGGACGTTTTCTTGACAAAGGAAAGAGAGACAGCAATGTGGACGGCTCTGTTGCATAGCTTGCTGTGCACTGAAGAGATCCTGCAGCATCTTTCAGTCCTACCTCTTTTGGTTTGGGAACAGAGGCCAATTGTTTGTGCTGTGCCAACTGGCCTGCAGGCCAATGGGAGCACCTCAGAAGTGGCAATACAACGGACGTTTTCTTGACAAAGGAAAGAGAGACAGCAATGTGGACGGCTCTGTTGCATAGCTTGCTGTGCACTGAAGAGATCCAGCAGCATCTTTCAGTCCTACCTCTTTTGGTTTGGGAACAGAGGCCAATTGTTTGTGCTGTGCCAACTGGCCTGCAGGCCAATGGGAGCACCTCAGAAGTGGCAATACAACGGACGTTTTCTTGACAAAGGAAAGAGAGACAGCAATGTGGACGGCTCTGTTGCATAGCTTGCTGTGCACTGAAGAGATCCAGCAGCATCTTTCAGTCCTACCTCTTTTGGTTTGGGAACAGAGGCCAATTGTTTGTGCTGTGCCAACTGGCCTGCAGGCGAATGGGAGCACCTCCGAAGTGGCAATACAACGGACGTTTTCTTGACAAAGGAAAGAGAGACAGCAATGTGGACAGCTCTGTTGCATAGCTTGCTGTGCACTGAAGAGATCCAGCAGCATCTTTCAGTCCTACCTCTTTTGGTTTATGAAAAGAGGCCAATTGTTTGTGCTTTGCAAACTGGCCTGCAGGCGAATGGGAGCACCTCCGAAGTGGCAATACAACGGACGTTTTCTTGACAAAGGAAAGAGAGACAGCAATGTGGACGGCTCTGTTGCATAGCTTGCTGTGCACTGAAGAGATCCTGCAGCATCTTTCAGTCCTACCTCTTTTGGTTTGGGAACAGAGGCCAATTGTTTGTGCTGTGCCAACTGGCCTGCAGGCCAATGGGAGCACCTCAGAAGTGGCAATACAACGGACGTTTTCTTGACAAAGGAAAGAGAGACAGCAATGTGGACGGCTCTGTTGCATAGCTTGCTGTGCACTGAAGAGATCCAGCAGCATCTTTCAGTCCTACCTCTTTTGGTTTGGGAACAGAGGCCAATTGTTTGTGCTGTGCCAACTGGCCTGCAGGCGAATGGGAGCACCTCCGAAGTGGCAATACAACGGACGTTTTCTTGACAAAGGAAAGAGAGACAGCAATGTGGACAGCTCTGTTGCATAGCTTGCTGTGCACTGAAGAGATCCAGCAGCATCTTTCAGTCCTACCTCTTTTGGTTTGGGAACAGAGGCCAATTGTTTGTGCTGTGCCAACTGGCCTGCAGGCCAATGGGAGCACCTCCGATGTGGCAATACAACGGACGTTTTCTTGACAAAGGAAAGAGAGACAGGGAAGTGGACGGCTCTGTTGCATAGCTTGCTGTGCACTGAAGAGATCCAGCAGCATCTTTCAGTCCTACCTCTTTTGGTTTGGGAACAGAGGCCAATTGTTTGTGCTGTGCCAACTGGCCTGCAGGCCAATGGGAGCACCTCCGAAGTGGCAATACAACGGACGTTTTCTTGACAAAGGAAAGAGAGACAGCAATGTGGACGGCTCTGTTGCATAGCTTGCTGTGCACTGAAGAGATCCAGCAGCATCTTTCAGTCCTACCTCTTTTGGTTTGGGAACAGAGGCCAATTGTTTGTGCTGTGCCAACTGGCCTGCAGGCCAATGGGAGCACCTCAGAAGTGGCAATACAACGGACGTTTTCTTGACAAAGGAAAGAGAGACAGCAATGTGGACAGCTCTGTTGCATAGCTTGCTGTGCACTGAAGAGATCCAGCAGCATCTTTCAGTCCTACCTCTTTTGGTTTGGGAACAGAGGCCAATTGTTTGTGCTGTGCCAACTGGCCTGCAGGCGAATGGGAGCACCTCCGATGTGGCAATACAACGGACGTTTTCTTGACAAAGGAAAGAGAGACAGCAATGTGGACGGCTCTGTTGCATAGCTTGCTGTGCACTGAAGAGATCCAGCAGCATCTTTCAGTCCTACCTCTTTTGGTTTGGGAACAGAGGCCAATTGTTTGTGCTGTGCCAACTGGCCTGCAGGCCAATGGGAGCACCTCAGAAGTGGCAATACAACGGACATTTTCTCGACAAAGGAAAGAGAGACAGCAATGTGGACGGCTCTGTTGCATAGCTTGCTGTGCACTGAAGAGATCCAGCAGCATCTTTCAGTCCTACCTCTTTTGGTTTGGGAAGAGAGGCCAATTGTTTGTGCTGTGCCAACTGGCCTGCAGGCCAATGGGAGCACCTCAGAAGTGGCAATACAACGGACGTTTTCTTGACAAAGGAAAGAGAGACAGCAATGTGGATGGCTCTGTTGCATAGCTTGCTGTGCACTGAAGAGATCCAGCAGCATCTTTCAGTCCTACCTCTTTTGGTTTGGGAACAGAGGCCAATTGTTTGTGCTGTGCCAACTGGCCTGCAGGCCAATGGGAGCACCTCAGAAGTGGCAATACAACGGACGTTTTCTTGACAAAGGAAAGAGAGACAGCAATGTGGACGGCTCTGTTGCATAGCTTGCTGTGCACTGAAGAGATCCAGCAGCATCTTTCAGTCCTACCTCTTTTGGTTTGGGAACAGAGGCCAATTGTTTGTGCTGTGCCAACTGGCCTGCAGGCCAATGGGAGCACGTCAGAAGTGGCAATACAACGGACGTTTTCTTGACAAAGGAAAGAGAGACAGCAATGTGGACGGCTCTGTTGCATAGCTTGCTGTGCACTGAAGAGATCCAGCAGCATCTTTCAGTCCTACCTCTTTTGGTTTGGGAACAGAGGCCAATTGTTTGTGCTGTGCCAACTGGCCTGCAGGTGAATGGGAGCACCTCCGAAGTGGCAATACAACGGACGTTTTCTTGACAAAGGAAAGAGAGACAGCAATGTGGACGGCTCTGTTGCATAGCTTGCTGTGCACTGAAGAGATCCAGCAGCATCTTTCAGTCCTACCTCTTTTGGTTTGGGAACAGAGGCCAATTGTTTGTGCTGTGCCAACTGGCCTGCAGGCAAATGGGAGCACCTCAGAAGTGGCAATGCAACGGACGTTTTCTTGACAAAGGAAAGAGAGACAGCAATGTGGATGGCTCTGTTGCATAGCTTTCTGTGCACTGAAGAGATCCAGCAGCATCTTTCAGTCCTACCTCTTTTGGTTTGGGAACAGAGGCCAATTGTTTGTGCTGTGCCAACTGGCCTGCAGGCGAATGGGAGCACCTCAGAAGTGGCAATACAACGGACGTTTTCTTGACAAAGGAAAGAGAGACAGCAATGTGGACGGCTCTGTTGCATAGCTTGCTGTGCACTGAAGAGATCCAGCAGCATCTTTCAGTCCTACCTCTTTTGGTTTGGGAACAGAGGCCAATTGTTTGTGCTGTGCCAACTGGCCTGCAGGCCAATGGGAGCACCTCCGAAGTGGCAATACAATGGACGTTTTCTTGACAAAGGAAAGAGAGACAGCAATGTGGACGGCTCTGTTGCATAGCTTGCTGTGCACTGAAGAGATCCAGCAGCATCTTTCAGTCCTACCTCTTTTGGTTTGGGAACAGAGGCCAATTGTTTGTGCTGTGCCAACTGGCCTGCAGGCCAATGGGAGCACCTCCGAAGTGGCAATACAACGGACGTTTTCTTGACAAAGGAAAGAGAGACAGCAATGTGGACGGCTCTGTTGCATAGCTTGCTGTGCACTGAAGAGATCCAGCAGCATCTTTCAGTCCTACCTCTTTTGGTTTGGGAACAGATGCCAATTGTTTGTGCTGTGCCAAGTGGCCTGCAGGCCAATGGGAGCACCTCAGAAGTGGCAATACAACGGACGTTTTCTTGACAAAGGAAAGAGAGACAGCAATGTGGACGGCTCTGTTGCATAGCTTGCTGTGCACTGAAGAGATCCAGCAGCATCTTTCAGTCCTACCTCTTTTGGTTTGGGAACGGAGGCCAATTGTTTGTGCTGTGCCAACTGGCCTGCAGGCGAATGGGAGCACCTCAGAAGTGGCAATACAACGGACGTTTTCTCGACAAAGGAAAGAGAGACAGGCAAGTGGACGGCTCTGTTGCATAGCTTGCTGTGCACTGAAGAGATCCAGCAGCATCTTTCAGTCCTACCTCTTTTGGTTTGGGAACAGAGGCCAATTGTTTGTGCTTTGCAAACTGGCCTGCAGGCGAATGGGAGCACCTCCGAAGTGGCAATACAACGGACGTTTTCTTGACAAAGGAAAGAGAGACAGCAATGTGGACGGCTCTGTTGCATAGCTTGCTGTGCACTGAAGAGATCCTGCAGCATCTTTCAGTCCTACCTCTTTTGGTTTGGGAACAGAGGCCAATTGTTTGTGCTGTGCCAACTGGCCTGCAGGCCAATGGGAGCACCTCAGAAGTGGCAATACAACGGACGTTTTCTTGACAAAGGAAAGAGAGACAGCAATGTGGACGGCTCTGTTGCATAGCTTGCTGTGCACTGAAGAGATCCAGCAGCATCTTTCAGTCCTACCTCTTTTGGTTTGGGAACAGAGGCCAATTGTTTGTGCTGTGCCAACTGGCCTGCAGGCCAATGGGAGCACCTCAGAAGTGGCAATACAACGGACGTTTTCTTGACAAAGGAAAGAGAGACAGCAATGTGGACAGCTCTGTTGCATAGCTTGCTGTGCACTGAAGAGATCCAGCAGCATCTTTCAGTCCTACCTCTTTTGGTTTGGGAAAAGAGGCCAATTGTTTGTGCTGTGCCAACTGGCCTGCAGGCGAATGGGAGCACCTCCGATGTGGCAATACAACGGACGTTTTCTTGACAAAGGAAAGAGAGACAGGGAAGTGGACGGCTCTGTTGCATAGCTTGCTGTGCACTGAAGAGATCCAGCAGCATCTTTCAGTCCTACCTCTTTTGGTTTGGGAACAGAGGCCAATTGTTTGTGCTGTGCCAACTGGCCTGCAGGCGAATGGGAGCACCTCCGAAGTGGCAATACAACGGACGTTTTCTTGACAAAGGAAAGAGAGACAGCAATGTGGACGGCTCTGTTGCATAGCTTGCTGTGCACTGAAGAGATCCAGCAGCATCTTTCAGTCCTACCTCTTTTGGTTTGGGAACAGAGGCCAATTGTTTGTGCTGTGCCAACTGGCCTGCAGGCCAATGGGAGCACCTCAGAAGTGGCAATACAACGGACGTTTTCTTGACAAAGGAAAGAGAGACAGCAATGTGGACAGCTCTGTTGCATAGCTTGCTGTGCACTGAAGAGATCCAGCAGCATCTTTCAGTCCTACCTCTTTTGGTTTGGGAACAGAGGCCAATTGTTTGTGCTGTGCCAACTGGCCTGCAGGCCAATGGGAGCACCTCAGAAGTGGCAATACAACGGACGTTTTCTTGACAAAGGAAAGAGAGACAGCAATGTGGACGGCTCTGTTGCATAGCTTGCTGTGCACTGAAGAGATCCAGCAGCATCTTTCAGTCCTACCTCTTTTGGTTTGGGAACGGAGGCCAATTGTTTGTGCTGTGCCAACTGGGCTGCAGGCGAATGGGAGCACCTCCGAAGTGGCAATACAACGGACGCTTTCTTGACAAAGGAAAGAGAGACAGCAATGTGGACGGCTCTGTTGCATAGCTTGCTGTGCACTGAAGAGATCCAGCAGCATCTTTCAGTCCTACCTCTTTTGGTTTGGGAACAGAGGCCAATTGTTTGTGCTTTGCAAACTGGCCTGCAGGCGAATGGGAGCACCTCAGAAGTGGCAATACAACGGACGTTTTCTTGACAAAGGAAAGAGAGACAGCAATGTGGACGGCTCTGTTGCATAGCTTGCTGTGCACTGAAGAGATCCTGCAGCATCTTTCAGTCCTACCTCTTTTTGTTTGGGAGCAGAGGCCAATTGTTTGTGCTGTGCCAACTGGCCTGCAGGCCAATGGGAGCACCTCAGAAGTGGCAATACAACGGACGTTTTCTTGACAAAGGAAAGAGAGACAGCAATGTGGACGGCTCTGTTGCGTAGCTTGCTGTGCACTGAAGAGATCCAGCAGCATCTTTCAGTCCTACCTCTTTTGGTTTGGGAACAGAGGCCAATTGTTTGTGCTGTGCCAACTGGCCTGCAGGCCAATGGGAGCACCTCAGAAGTGGCAATACAACGGACGTTTTCTTGACAAAGGAAAGAGAGACAGCAATGTGGACGGCTCTGTTGCATAGCTTGCTGTGCACTGAAGAGATCCAGCAGCATCTTTCAGTCCTACCTCTTTTGGTTTGGGAACAGAGGCCAATTGTTTGTGCTGTGCCAACTGGCCTGCAGGCGAATGGGAGCACCTCCGAAGTGGCAATACAACGGACGTTTTCTTGACAAAGGAAAGAGAGACAGCAATGTGGACAGCTCTGTTGCATAGCTTGCTGTGCACTGAAGAGATCCAGCAGCATCTTTCAGTCCTACCTCTTTTGGTTTATGAAAAGAGGCCAATTGTTTGTGCTTTGCAAACTGGCCTGCAGGCGAATGGGAGCACCTCCGAAGTGGCAATACAACGGACGTTTTCTTGACAAAGGAAAGAGAGACAGCAATGTGGACGGCTCTGTTGCATAGCTTGCTGTGCACTGAAGAGATCCTGCAGCATCTTTCAGTCCTACCTCTTTTGGTTTGGGAACAGAGGCCAATTGTTTGTGCTGTGCCAACTGGCCTGCAGGCCAATGGGAGCACCTCAGAAGTGGCAATACAACGGACGTTTTCTTGACAAAGGAAAGAGAGACAGCAATGTGGACGGCTCTGTTGCATAGCTTGCTGTGCACTGAAGAGATCCAGCAGCATCTTTCAGTCCTACCTCTTTTGGTTTGGGAACAGAGGCCAATTGTTTGTGCTGTGCCAACTGGCCTGCAGGCGAATGGGAGCACCTCCGAAGTGGCAATACAACGGACGTTTTCTTGACAAAGGAAAGAGAGACAGCAATGTGGACAGCTCTGTTGCATAGCTTGCTGTGCACTGAAGAGATCCAGCAGCATCTTTCAGTCCTACCTCTTTTGGTTTATGAAAAGAGGCCAATTGTTTGTGCTGTGCCAACTGGCCTGCAGGCCAATGGGAGCACCTCCGATGTGGCAATACAACGGACGTTTTCTTGACAAAGGAAAGAGAGACAGGGAAGTGGACGGCTCTGTTGCATAGCTTGCTGTGCACTGAAGAGATCCAGCAGCATCTTTCAGTCCTACCTCTTTTGGTTTGGGAACAGAGGCCAATTGTTTGTGCTGTGCCAACTGGCCTGCAGGCGAATGGGAGCACCTCCGAAGTGGCAATACAACGGACGTTTTCTTGACAAAGGAAAGAGAGACAGCAATGTGGACGGCTCTGTTGCATAGCTTGCTGTGCACTGAAGAGATCCAGCAGCATCTTTCAGTCCTACCTCTTTTGGTTTGGGAACAGAGGCCAATTGTTTGTGCTGTGCCAACTGGCCTGCAGGCCAATGGGAGCACCTCAGAAGTGGCAATACAACGGACGTTTTCTTGACAAAGGAAAGAGAGACAGCAATGTGGACAGCTCTGTTGCATAGCTTGCTGTGCACTGAAGAGATCCAGCAGCATCTTTCAGTCCTACCTCTTTTGGTTTGGGAACAGAGGCCAATTGTTTGTGCTGTGCCAACTGGCCTGCAGGCGAATGGGAGCACCTCCGATGTGGCAATACAACGGACGTTTTCTTGACAAAGGAAAGAGAGACAGCAATGTGGACGGCTCTGTTGCATAGCTTGCTGTGCACTGAAGAGATCCAGCAGCATCTTTCAGTCCTACCTCTTTTGGTTTGGGAACAGAGGCCAATTGTTTGTGCTGTGCCAACTGGCCTGCAGGCCAATGGGAGCACCTCAGAAGTGGCAATACAACGGACATTTTCTCGACAAAGGAAAGAGAGACAGCAATGTGGACGGCTCTGTTGCATAGCTTGCTGTGCACTGAAGAGATCCAGCAGCATCTTTCAGTCCTACCTCTTTTGGTTTGGGAACAGAGGCCAATTGTTTGTGCTGTGCCAACTGGCCTGCAGGCCAATGGGAGCACCTCAGAAGTGGCAATACAACGGACGTTTTCTTGACAAAGGAAAGAGAGACAGCAATGTGGATGGCTCTGTTGCATAGCTTGCTGTGCACTGAAGAGATCCAGCAGCATCTTTCAGTCCTACCTCTTTTGGTTTGGGAACAGAGGCCAATTGTTTGTGCTGTGCCAACTGGCCTGCAGGCCAATGGGAGCACCTCAGAAGTGGCAATACAACGGACGTTTTCTTGACAAAGGAAAGAGAGACAGCAATGTGGACGGCTCTGTTGCATAGCTTGCTGTGCACTGAAGAGATCCAGCAGCATCTTTCAGTCCTACCTCTTTTGGTTTGGGAACAGAGGCCAATTGTTTGTGCTGTGCCAACTGGCCTGCAGGCCAATGGGAGCACGTCAGAAGTGGCAATACAACGGACGTTTTCTTGACAAAGGAAAGAGAGACAGCAATGTGGACGGCTCTGTTGCATAGCTTGCTGTGCACTGAAGAGATCCAGCAGCATCTTTCAGTCCTACCTCTTTTGGTTTGGGAACAGAGGCCAATTGTTTGTGCTGTGCCAACTGGCCTGCAGGTGAATGGGAGCACCTCCGAAGTGGCAATACAACGGACGTTTTCTTGACAAAGGAAAGAGAGACAGCAATGTGGACGGCTCTGTTGCATAGCTTGCTGTGCACTGAAGAGATCCAGCAGCATCTTTCAGTCCTACCTCTTTTGGTTTGGGAACAGAGGCCAATTGTTTGTGCTGTGCCAACTGGCCTGCAGGCAAATGGGAGCACCTCAGAAGTGGCAATGCAACGGACGTTTTCTTGACAAAGGAAAGAGAGACAGCAATGTGGACGGCTCTGTTGCATAGCTTGCTGTGCACTGAAGAGATCCAGCAGCATCTTTCAGTCCTACCTCTTTTGGTTTGGGAACAGAGGCCAATTGTTTGTGCTGTGCCAACTGGCCTGCAGGCCAATGGGAGCACCTCCGAAGTGGCAATACAATGGACGTTTTCTTGACAAAGGAAAGAGAGACAGCAATGTGGACGGCTCTGTTGCATAGCTTGCTGTGCACTGAAGAGATCCAGCAGCATCTTTCAGTCCTACCTCTTTTGGTTTGGGAACAGAGGCCAATTGTTTGTGCTGTGCCAACTGGCCTGCAGGCCAATGGGAGCACCTCCGAAGTGGCAATACAACGGACGTTTTCTTGACAAAGGAAAGAGAGACAGCAATGTGGACGGCTCTGTTGCATAGCTTGCTGTGCACTGAAGAGATCCAGCAGCATCTTTCAGTCCTACCTCTTTT
Source organism: Amazona ochrocephala (assembly GCA_039720435.1). Lineage (NCBI taxonomy): Eukaryota > Metazoa > Chordata > Aves > Psittaciformes > Psittacidae > Amazona > Amazona ochrocephala. The sequence continues at coordinate 47,466 of JBCFXG010000491.1, read as the reverse complement.
GGTTTGGGAACAGATGCCAATTGTTTGTGCTGTGCCAAGTGGCCTGCAGGCCAATGGGAGCACCTCAGAAGTGGCAATACAACGGACGTTTTCTTGACAAAGGAAAGAGAGACAGCAATGTGGACGGCTCTGTTGCATAGCTTGCTGTGCACTGAAGAGATCCAGCAGCATCTTTCAGTCCTACCTCTTTTGGTTTGGGAACGGAGGCCAATTGTTTGTGCTGTGCCAACTGGCCTGCAGGCGAATGGGAGCACCTCAGAAGTGGCAATACAACGGACGTTTTCTCGACAAAGGAAAGAGAGACAGGCAAGTGGACGGCTCTGTTGCATAGCTTGCTGTGCACTGAAGAGATCCAGCAGCATCTTTCAGTCCTACCTCTTTTGGTTTGGGAACAGAGGCCAATTGTTTGTGCTTTGCAAACTGGCCTGCAGGCGAATGGGAGCACCTCCGAAGTGGCAATACAACGGACGTTTTCTTGACAAAGGAAAGAGAGACAGCAATGTGGACGGCTCTGTTGCATAGCTTGCTGTGCACTGAAGAGATCCTGCAGCATCTTTCAGTCCTACCTCTTTTGGTTTGGGAACAGAGGCCAATTGTTTGTGCTGTGCCAACTGGCCTGCAGGCCAATGGGAGCACCTCAGAAGTGGCAATACAACGGACGTTTTCTTGACAAAGGAAAGAGAGACAGCAATGTGGACGGCTCTGTTGCATAGCTTGCTGTGCACTGAAGAGATCCAGCAGCATCTTTCAGTCCTACCTCTTTTGGTTTGGGAACAGAGGCCAATTGTTTGTGCTGTGCCAACTGGCCTGCAGGCCAATGGGAGCACCTCAGAAGTGGCAATACAACGGACGTTTTCTTGACAAAGGAAAGAGAGACAGCAATGTGGACAGCTCTGTTGCATAGCTTGCTGTGCACTGAAGAGATCCAGCAGCATCTTTCAGTCCTACCTCTTTTGGTTTGGGAAAAGAGGCCAATTGTTTGTGCTGTGCCAACTGGCCTGCAGGCGAATGGGAGCACCTCCGATGTGGCAATACAACGGACGTTTTCTTGACAAAGGAAAGAGAGACAGGGAAGTGGACGGCTCTGTTGCATAGCTTGCTGTGCACTGAAGAGATCCAGCAGCATCTTTCAGTCCTACCTCTTTTGGTTTGGGAACAGAGGCCAATTGTTTGTGCTGTGCCAACTGGCCTGCAGGCGAATGGGAGCACCTCCGAAGTGGCAATACAACGGACGTTTTCTTGACAAAGGAAAGAGAGACAGCAATGTGGACGGCTCTGTTGCATAGCTTGCTGTGCACTGAAGAGATCCAGCAGCATCTTTCAGTCCTACCTCTTTTGGTTTGGGAACAGAGGCCAATTGTTTGTGCTGTGCCAACTGGCCTGCAGGCCAATGGGAGCACCTCAGAAGTGGCAATACAACGGACGTTTTCTTGACAAAGGAAAGAGAGACAGCAATGTGGACAGCTCTGTTGCATAGCTTGCTGTGCACTGAAGAGATCCAGCAGCATCTTTCAGTCCTACCTCTTTTGGTTTGGGAACAGAGGCCAATTGTTTGTGCTGTGCCAACTGGCCTGCAGGCGAATGGGAGCACCTCCGATGTGGCAATACAACGGACGTTTTCTTGACAAAGGAAAGAGAGACAGCAATGTGGACGGCTCTGTTGCATAGCTTGCTGTGCACTGAAGAGATCCAGCAGCATCTTTCAGTCCTACCTCTTTTGGTTTGGGAACAGAGGCCAATTGTTTGTGCTGTGCCAACTGGCCTGCAGGCCAATGGGAGCACCTCAGAAGTGGCAATACAACGGACATTTTCTCGACAAAGGAAAGAGAGACAGCAATGTGGACGGCTCTGTTGCATAGCTTGCTGTGCACTGAAGAGATCCAGCAGCATCTTTCAGTCCTACCTCTTTTGGTTTGGGAACAGAGGCCAATTGTTTGTGCTGTGCCAACTGGCCTGCAGGCCAATGGGAGCACCTCCGAAGTGGCAATACAACGGACGTTTTCTTGACAAAGGAAAGAGAGACAGCAATGTGGATGGCTCTGTTGCATAGCTTGCTGTGCACTGAAGAGATCCAGCAGCATCTTTCAGTCCTACCTCTTTTGGTTTGGGAACAGAGGCCAATTGTTTGTGCTGTGCCAACTGGCCTGCAGGCCAATGGGAGCACCTCAGAAGTGGCAATACAACGGACGTTTTCTTGACAAAGGAAAGAGAGACAGCAATGTGGACGGCTCTGTTGCATAGCTTGCTGTGCACTGAAGAGATCCAGCAGCATCTTTCAGTCCTACCTCTTTTGGTTTGGGAACAGAGGCCAATTGTTTGTGCTGTGCCAACTGGCCTGCAGGCCAATGGGAGCACCTCAGAAGTGGCAATACAACGGACGTTTTCTTGACAAAGGAAAGAGAGACAGCAATGTGGACGGCTCTGTTGCATAGCTTGCTGTGCACTGAAGAGATCCAGCAGCATCTTTCAGTCCTACCTCTTTTGGTTTGGGAACAGAGGCCAATTGTTTGTGCTGTGCCAACTGGCCTGCAGGCCAATGGGAGCACGTCAGAAGTGGCAATACAACGGACGTTTTCTTGACAAAGGAAAGAGAGACAGCAATGTGGACGGCTCTGTTGCATAGCTTGCTGTGCACTGAAGAGATCCAGCAGCATCTTTCAGTCCTACCTCTTTTGGTTTGGGAACAGAGGCCAATTGTTTGTGCTGTGCCAACTGGCCTGCAGGTGAATGGGAGCACCTCCGAAGTGGCAATACAACGGACGTTTTCTTGACAAAGGAAAGAGAGACAGCAATGTGGACGGCTCTGTTGCATAGCTTGCTGTGCACTGAAGAGATCCAGCAGCATCTTTCAGTCCTACCTCTTTTGGTTTGGGAACAGAGGCCAATTGTTTGTGCTGTGCCAACTGGCCTGCAGGCCAATGGGAGCACCTCAGAAGTGGCAATACAACGGACGTTTTCTTGACAAAGGAAAGAGAGACAGCAATGTGGACGGCTCTGTTGCATAGCTTGCTGTGCACTGAAGAGATCCAGCAGCATCTTTCAGTCCTACCTCTTTTTGTTTGGGAGCAGAGGCCAATTGTTTGTGCTGTGCCAACTGGGCTGCAGGCGAATGGGAGCACCTCAGAAGTGGCAATACAACGGACGTTTTCTTGACAAAGGAAAGAGAGACAGCAATGTGGATGGCTCTGTTGCATAGCTTGCTGTGCACTGAAGAGATCCAGCAGCATCTTTCAGTCCTACCTCTTTTGGTTTGGGAACAGAGGCCAATTGTTTGTGCTGTGCCAACTGGCCTGCAGGCGAATGGGAGCACCTCAGAAGTGGCAATACAACGGACGTTTTCTTGACAAAGGAAAGAGAGACAGCAATGTGGATGGCTCTGTTGCATAGCTTGCTGTGCACTGAATAGATCCAGCAGCATCTTTCAGTCCTACCTCTTTTGGTTTGGGAACAGAGGCCAATTGTTTGTGCTGTGCCAACTGGCCTGCAGGCCAATGGGAGCACCTCAGAAGTGGCAATACAACGGACGTTTTCTTGACAAAGGAAAGAGAGACAGCAATGTGGACGGCTCTGTTGCATAGCTTGCTGTGCACTGAAGAGATCCAGCAGCATCTTTCAGTCCTACCTCTTTTGGTTTGGGAACAGAGGCCAATTGTTTGTGCTGTGCCAACTGGCCTGCAGGCCAATGGGAGCACGTCAGAAGTGGCAATACAACGGACGTTTTCTTGACAAAGGAAAGAGAGACAGCAATGTGGACGGCTCTGTTGCATAGCTTGCTGTGCACTGAAGAGATCCAGCAGCATCTTTCAGTCCTACCTCTTTTGGTTTGGGAACAGAGGCCAATTGTTTGTGCTGTGCCAACTGGCCTGCAGGTGAATGGGAGCACCTCCGAAGTGGCAATACAACGGACGTTTTCTTGACAAAGGAAAGAGAGACAGCAATGTGGACGGCTCTGTTGCATAGCTTGCTGTGCACTGAAGAGATCCAGCAGCATCTTTCAGTCCTACCTCTTTTGGTTTGGGAACAGAGGCCAATTGTTTGTGCTGTGCCAACTGGCCTGCAGGCCAATGGGAGCACCTCAGAAGTGGCAATACAACGGACGTTTTCTTGACAAAGGAAAGAGAGACAGCAATGTGGATGGCTCTGTTGCATAGCTTGCTGTGCACTGAAGAGATCCAGCAGCATCTTTCAGTCCTACCTCTTTTGGTTTGGGAACAGAGGCCAATTGTTTGTGCTGTGCCAACTGGCCTGCAGGCCAATGGGAGCACCTCAGAAGTGGCAATACAACGGACGTTTTCTTGACAAAGGAAAGAGAGACAGCAATGTGGACGGCTCTGTTGCATAGCTTGCTGTGCACTGAAGAGATCCAGCAGCATCTTTCAGTCCTACCTCTTTTGGTTTGGGAACAGAGGCCAATTGTTTGTGCTGTGCCAACTGGCCTGCAGGTGAATGGGAGCACCTCAGAAGTGGCAATACAACGGACGCTTTCTTGACAAAGGAAAGAGAGACAGCAATGTGGACGGCTCTGTTTCATAGCTTGCTGTGCACTGAAGAGATCCAGCAGCATCTTTCAGTCCTACCTCTTTTGGTTTGGGAACAGAGGCCAATTGTTTGTGCTGTGCCAACTGGCCTGCAGGCCAATGGGAGCACGTCAGAAGTGGCAATACAACGGACGTTTTCTTGACAAAGGAAAGAGAGACAGCAATGTGGACGGCTCTGTTGCATAGCTTGCTGTGCACTGAAGAGATCCAGCAGCATCTTTCAGTCCTACCTCTTTTGGTTTGGGAACAGAGGCCAATTGTTTGTGCTGTGCCAACTGGCCTGCAGGCGAATGGGAGCACCTCAGAAGTGGCAATACAACGGACGTTTTCTTGACAAAGGAAAGAGAGACAGCAATGTGGACGGCTCTGTTGCATAGCTTGCTGTGCACTGAAGAGATCCAGCAGCATCTTTCAGTCCTACCTCTTTTGGTTTGGGAACAGAGGCCAATTGTTTGTGCTGTGCCAACTGGCCTGCAGGCGAATGGGAGCACCTCAGAAGTGGCAATACAACGGACGTTTTCTTGACAAAGGAAAGAGAGACAGCAATGTGGACGGCTCTGTTGCATAGCTTGCTGTGCACTGAAGAGATCCAGCAGCATCTTTCAGTCCTACCTCTTTTTGTTTGGGAACAGAGGCCAATTGTTTGTGCTGTGCCAAGTGGCCTGCAGGCCAATGGGAGCACCTCAGAAGTGGCAATACAACGGACGTTTTCTTGACAAAGGAAAGAAAGACAGCAATGTGGACGGCTCTGTTGCATAGCTTGCTGTGCACTGAAGAGATCCAGCAGCATCTTTCAGTCCTACCTCTTTTGGTTTGGGAACAGAGGCCAATTGTTTGTGCTGTGCCAGCTGGCCTGCAGGCGAATACGAGCACCTCAGAAGTGGCAACACAACGGACGTTTTCTTGACAAAGGAAAGAGAGACAGCAATGTGGACGGCTCTGTTGCATAGCTTGCTGTGCACTGAAGAGATCCAGCAGCATCTTTCAGTCCTACCTCTTTTGGTTTGGGAACAGAGGCCAATTGTTTGTGCTGTGCCAACTGGCCTGCAGGTGAATGGGAGCACCTCAGAAGTGGCAATACAACGGGCGTTTTCTTGACAAAGGAAAGAGAGACAGCAATGTGGACGGCTCTGTTGCATAGCTTGCTGTGCACTGAAGAGATCCAGCAGCATCTTTCAGTCCTACCTCTTTTGGTTTGGGAACAGAGGCCAATTGTTTGTGCTGTGCCAACTGGCCTGCAGGCCAATGGGAGCACCTCAGAAGTGGCAATACAATGGGCGTTTTCTTGACAAAGGAAAGAGAGACAGCAATGTGGACGGCTCTGTTGCATAGCTTGCTGTGCACTGAAGAGATCCAGCAGCATCTTTCAGTCCTACCTCTTTTGGTTTGGGAGCAGAGGCCAATTGTTTGTGCTGTGCCAACTGGGCTGCAGGCGAATGGGAGCACCTCAGAAGTGGCAATACAACGGACGTTTTCTTGACAAAGGAAAGAGAGACAGCAATGTGGACAGCTCTGTTGCATAGCTTGCTGTGCACTGAATACATCCAGCAGCATCTTTCAGTCCTACCTCTTTTGGTTTGGGAACAGAGGCCAATTGTTTGTGCTGTGCCAACTGGCCTGCAGGCCAATGGGAGCACCTCAGAAGTGGCAATACAACGGACGTTTTCTTGACAAAGGAAAGAGAGACAGCAATGTGGACGGCTCTGTTGCATAGCTTGCTGTGCACTGAAGAGATCCAGCAGCATCTTTCAGTCCTACCTCTTTTGGTTTGGGAACAGAGGCCAATTGTTTGTGCTGTGCCAACTGGCCTGCATGTGAATGGGAGCACCTCAGAAGTGGCAATACAACGGACGTTTTCTTGACAAAGGAAAGAGAGACAGCAATGTGGACGGCTCTGTTGCATAGCTTGCTGTGCACTGAAGAGATCCAGCAGCATCTTTCAGTCCTACCTCTTTTGGTTTGGGAACAGAGGCCAATTGTTTGTGCTGTGCCAAGTGGCCTGCAGGCGAATGGGAGCACCTCAGAAGTGGCAATACAACGGACGTTTTCTTGACAAAGGAAAGAGAGACAGCAATGTGGACGGCTCTGTTGCATAGCTTGCTGTGCACTGAAGAGATCCAGCAGCATCTTTCAGTCCTACCTCTTTTTGTTTGGGAACAGAGGCCAATTGTTTGTGCTGTGCCAACTGGCCTGCAGGCCAATGGGAGCACCTCAGAAGTGGCAATACAACGGACGTTTTCTTGACAAAGGAAAGAGAGACAGCAATGTGGACGGCTCTGTTGCATAGCTTGCTGTGCACTGAAGAGATCCAGCAGCATCTTTCAGTCCTACCTCTTTTTGTTTGGGAACAGAGGCCAATTGTTTGTGCTGTGCCAACTGGCCTGCAGGCCAATGGGAGCACCTCAGAAGTGGCAATACAACGGACGTTTTCTTGACAAAGGAAAGAGAGACAGCAATGTGGACGGCTCTGTTGCATAGCTTGCTGTGCACTGAAGAGATCCAGCAGCATCTTTCAGTCCTACCTCTTTTGGTTTGGGAACAGAGGCCAATTGTTTGTGCTGTGCCAACTGGCCTGCAGACGAATGGGAACACCTCAGAAGTGGCAATACAACGGACGTTTTCTTGACAAAGGAAAGAGAGACAGCAATGTGGATGGCTCTGTTGCATAGCTTGCTGTGCACTGAAGAGATCCAGCAGCATCTTTCAGTCCTACCTCTTTTGGTTTGGGAACAGAGGCCAATTGTTTGTGCTGTGCAAACTGGCCTGCAGGCCAATGGGAGCACCTCAGAAGTGGCAATACAATGGACGTTTTCTTGACAAAGGAAAGAGAGACAGCAATGTGGACGGCTCTGTTGCATAGCTTGCTGTGCACTGAAGAGATCCAGCAGCATCTTTCAGTCCTACCTCTTTTGGTTTGGGAACAGAGGCCAATTGTTTGTGCTGTGCCAACTGGCCTGCAGGCCAATGGGAGCACCTCAGAAGTGGCAATACAATGGGCGTTTTCTTGACAAAGGAAAGAGAGACAGCAATGTGGACGGCTCTGTTGCATAGCTTGCTGTGCACTGAAGAGATCCAGCAGCATCTTTCAGTCCTACCTCTTTTGGTTTGGGAGCAGAGGCCAATTGTTTGTGCTGTGCCAACTGGGCTGCAGGCGAATGGGAGCACCTCAGAAGTGGCAATACAACGGACGTTTTCTTGACAAAGGAAAGAGAGACAGCAATGTGGACAGCTCTGTTGCATAGCTTGCTGTGCACTGAATACATCCAGCAGCATCTTTCAGTCCTACCTCTTTTGGTTTGGGAGCAGAGGCCAATTGTTTGTGCTGTGCCAACTGGGCTGCAGGCCAATGGGAGCACCTCAGAAGTGGCAATACAACGGACGTTTTCTTGACAAAGGAAAGAGAGACAGCAATGTGGACAGCTCTGTTGCATAGCTTGCTGTGCACTGAAGAGATCCAGCAGCATCTTTCAGTCCTACCTCTTTTGGTTTGGGAACAGAGGCCAATTGTTTGTGCTGTGCCAACTGGCCTGCAGGCCAATGGGAGCACCTCAGAAGTGGCAATACAACGGACGTTTTCTTGACAAAGGAAAGAGAGACAGCAATGTGGACGGCTCTGTTGCATAGCTTGCTGTGCACTGAAGAGATCCAGCAGCATCTTTCAGTCCTACCTCTTTTGGTTTGGGAACAGAGGCCAATTGTTTGTGCTGTGCCAACTGGCCTGCAGGCGAATGGGAGCACCTCAGAAGTGGCAATACAACGGATGTTTTCTTGACAAAGGAAAGAGAGACAGCAATGTGGACGGCTCTGTTGCATAGCTTGCTGTGCACTGAAGAGATCCAGCAGCATCTTTCAGTCCTACCTCTTTTTGTTTGGGAACAGAGGCCAATTGTTTGTGCTGTGCCAAGTGGCCTGCAGGCCAATGGGAGCACCTCAGAAGTGGCAATACAACGGACGTTTTCTTGACAAAGGAAAGAGAGACAGCAATGTGGACGGCTCTGTTGCATAGCTTGCTGTGCACTGAAGAGATCCAGCAGCATCTTTCAGTCCTACCTCTTTTTGTTTGGGAACAGAGGCCAATTGTTTGTGCTGTGCCAACTGGCCTGCAGGCCAATGGGAGCACCTCAGAAGTGGCAATACAACGGACGTTTTCTTGACAAAGGAAAGAGAGACAGCAATGTGGACGGCTCTGTTGCATAGCTTGCTGTGCACTGAAGAGATCCAGCAGCATCTTTCAGTCCTACCTCTTTTGGTTTGGGAACAGAGGCCAATTGTTTGTGCTGTGCCAACTGGCCTGCAGACGAATGGGAACACCTCAGAAGTGGCAATACAACGGACGTTTTCTTGACAAAGGAAAGAGAGACAGCAATGTGGATGGCTCTGTTGCATAGCTTGCTGTGCACTGAAGAGATCCAGCAGCATCTTTCAGTCCTACCTCTTTTGGTTTGGGAACAGAGGCCAATTGTTTGTGCTGTGCAAACTGGCCTGCAGGCCAATGGGAGCACGTCAGAAGTGGCAATACAATGGACGTTTTCTTGACAAAGGAAAGAGAGACAGCAATGTGGACGGCTCTGTTGCATAGCTTGCTGTGCACTGAAGAGATCCAGCAGCATCTTTCAGTCCTACCTCTTTTGGTTTGGGAACAGAGGCCAATTGTTTGTGCTGTGCCAACTGGCCTGCAGGCCAATGGGAGCACCTCCGAAGTGGCAATACAACGGACGTTTTCTTGACAAAGGAAAGAGAGACAGCAATGTGGACGGCTCTGTTGCATAGCTTGCTGTGCACTGAAGACATCCAGCAGCATCTTTCAGTCCTACCTCTTTTGGTTTGGGAACAGAGGCCAATGGTTTGTGCTGTGCAAACTGGCCTGCAGGCGAATGGGAGCACCTCAGAAGTGGCAATACAACGGACGTTTTCTTGACAAAGGAAAGAGAGACAGCAATGTGGACGGCTCTGTTGCATAGCTTGCTGTGCACTGAAGAGATCCAGCAGCATCTTTCAGTCCTACCTCTTTTGGTTTGGGAACAGAGGCCAATTGTTTGTGCTGTGCCAACTGGCCTGCAGGCCAATGGGAGCACCTCAGAAGTGGCAACACAACGGACGTTTTCTTGACAAAGGAAGGAGAGACAGCAATGTGGACGGCTCTGTTGCATAGCTTGCTGTGCAATGAAGAGATCCAGCAGCATCTTTCAGTCCTACCTCTTTTGGTTTGGGAACAGGGGCCAATTGTTTGTGCTGTGCCAACTGGCCTGCAGGCCAATGGGAGCACCTCAGAAGTGGCAATACAACGGACGTTTTCTTGACAAAGGAAAGAGAGACAGCAATGTGGACTTCTCTGTTGCATAGCTTGCTGTGCACTGAATACATCCAGCAGCATCTTTCAGTCCTACCTCTTTTGGTTTGGGAACAGAGGCCAATTGTTTGTGCTGTGCCAAGTGGCCTGCAGGCGAATGGGAGCACCTCAGAAGTGGCAATACAACGGACGTTTTCTTGACAAAGGAAAGAGAGACAGCAATGTGGACGGCTCTGTTGCATAGCTTGCTGTGCACTGAAGAGATCCAGCAGCATCTTTCAGTCTTACCTCTTTTGGTTTGGGAACAGAGGCCAATTGTTTGTGCTGTGCCAACTGGCCTGCAGGCGAATGGGAGCACCTCAGAAGTGGCAATACAACGGACGTTTTCTTGACAAAGGAAAGAGAGACAGCAATGTGGACGGCTCTGTTGCATAGCTTGCTGTGCACTGAAGAGATCCAGCAGCATCTTTCAGTCCTACCTCTTTTGGTTTGGGAAGAGAGGCCAATTGTTTGTGCTGTGCCAACTGGCCTGCAGGCCAATGGGAGCACCTCAGAAGTGGCAATACAACGGACGTTTTCTTGACAAAGGAAAGAGAGACAGCAATGTGGACGGCTCTGTTGCATAGCTTGCTGTGCACTGAAGAGATCCAGCAGCATCTTTCAGTCCTACCTCTTTTGGTTTGGGAACAGAGGCCAATTGTTTGTGCTGTGCCAACTGGCCTGCAGGCCAATGGGAGCACCTCAGAAGTGGCAATACAACGGACGTTTTCTTGACAAAGGAAAGAGAGACAGCAATGTGGACGGCTCTGTTGCATAGCTTGCTGTGCACTGAAGAGATCCAGCAGCATCTTTCAGTCCTACCTCTTTTGGTTTGGGAACAGAGGCCAATTGTTTGTGTTGTGCCAACTGGCCTGCAGGCGAATGGGAGCACCTCAGAAGTGGCAATACAACGGGCGTTTTCTTGACAAAGGAAAGAGAGACAGCAATGTGGACGGCTCTGTTGCATAGCTTGCTGTGCACTGAAGAGATCCAGCAGCATCTTTCAGTCCTACCTCTTTTGGTTTGGGAACAGAGGCCAATTGTTTGTGCTGTGCCAACTGGCCTGCAGGCCAATGGGAGCACCTCAGAAGTGGCAATACAACGGACGTTTTCTTGACAAAGGAAAGAGAGACAGCAATGTGGACGGCTCTGTTGCATAGCTTGCTGTGCACTGAAGAGATCCAGCAGCATCTTTCAGTCCTACCTCTTTTGGTTTGGCAACAGAGGCCAATTGTTTGTGCTGTGCAAAGTGGCCTGCAGGCGAATGGGAGCACCTCCGAAGTGGCAATACAACGGACGTTTTCTTGACAAAGGAAAGAGAGACAGCAATGTGGACGGCTCTGTTGCATAGCTTGCTGTGCACTGAAGAGATCCAGCAGCATCTTTCAGTCCTACCTCTTTTGGTTTGGGAACAGAGGCCAATTGTTTGTGCTGTGCCAACTGGCCTGCAGGCGAATGGGAGCACCTCAGAAGTGGCAATACAACGGACGTTTTCTTGACAAAGGAAAGAGAGACAGCAATGTGGACGGCTCTGTTGCATAGCTTGCTGTGCACTGAAGAGATCCAGCAGCATCTTTCAGTCCTACCTCATTTGGTTTGGGAACAGAGGCCAATTGTTTGTGCTGTGCCAACTGGCCTGCAGGCGAATGGGAGCACCTCCGAAGTGGCAATACAACGGACGTTTTCTTGACAAAGGAAAGAGAGACAGCAATGTGGACGGCTCTGTTGCATAGCTTGCTGTGCACTGAAGAGATCCAGCAGCATCTTTCAGTCCTACCTCTTTTGGTTTGTGAACAGAGGCCAATTGTTTGTGCTGTGCCAACTGGCCTGCAGGCGAATGGGAGCACCTCCGAAGTGGCAATACAACGGACGTTTTCTTGACAAAGGAAAGAGAGACAGCAATGTGGACGGCTCTGTTGCATAGCTTGCTGTGCACTGAAGAGATCCAGCAGCATCTTTCAGTCTTACCTCTTTTGGTTTGGGAACAGAGGCCAACTGTTTGTGCTGTGCCAACTGGCCTGCAGGCCAATGGGAGCACCTCAGAAGTGGCAATACAACGGACGTTTTCTTGACAAAGGAAAGAGAGACAGCAATGTGGACGGCTCTGTTGCATAGCTTGCTGTGCACTGAAGAGATCCAGCAGCATCTTTCAGTCCTACCTCTTTTGGTTTGGGAACAGAGGCCAATTGTTTGTGCAGTGCCAACTGGCCTGCAGGCCAATGGGAGCACCTCCGAAGTGGCAATACAACGGACGTTTTCTTGACAAAGGAAAGAGAGACAGCAATGTGGATGGCTCTGTTGCATAGCTTGCTGTGCACTGAAGAGATCCAGCAGCATCTTTCAGTCCTACCTCTTTTGGTTTGGGAACAGAGGCCAATTGTTTGTGCTGTGCCAACTGGCCTGCAGGCGAATGGGAGCACCTCAGAAGTGGCAATACAACGGACGTTTTCTTGACAAAGGAAAGAGAGACAGCAATGTGGACGGCTCTGTTGCATAGCTTGCTGTGCACTGAAGAGATCCAGCAGCATCTTTCAGTCCTACCTCTTTTGGTTTGGGAACAGAGGCCAATTGTTTGTGCTGTGCCAACTGGCCTGCAGGCGAATGGGAGCACCTCAGAAGTGGCAATACAACGGACGTTTTCTTGACAAAGGAAAGAGAGACAGCAATGTGGACGGCTCTGTTGCATAGCTTGCTGTGCACTGAAGAGATCCAGCAGCATCTTTCAGTCCTACCTCTTTTGGTTTGGGAACAGAGGCCAATTGTTTGTGCTGTGCCAACTGGCCTGCAGGCGAATGGGAGCACCTCAGAAGTGGCAATACAATGGACGTTTTCTTGACAAAGGAAAGAGAGACAGCAATGTGGACGGCTCTGTTGCATAGCTTGCTGTGCACTGAAGACATCCAGCAGCATCTTTCAGTCCTACCTCTTTTGGTTTGGGAACAGAGGCCAATGGTTTGTGCTGTGCCAACTGGCCTGCATGCGAATGGGAGCACCTCCGAAGTGGCAATACAACGGACGTTTTCTTGACAAAGGAAAGAGAGACAGCAATGTGGATGGCTCTGTTGCATAGCTTGCTGTGCACTGAAGAGATCCAGCAGCATCTTTCAGTCCTACCTCTTTTGGTTTGGGAACAGAGGCCAATTGTTTGTGCTGTGCCAAGTGGCCTGCAGGCCAATGGGAGCACCTCAGAAGTGGCAATACAACGGACGTTTTCTTGACAAAGGAAAGAGAGACAGCAATGTGGACGGCTCTGTTGCATAGCTTGCTGTGCACTGAAGAGATCCAGCAGCATCTTTCAGTCCTACCTCTTTTGGTTTGGGAACAGAGGCCAATAGTTTGTGCTGTGCCAACTGGCCTGCAGGCCAATGGGAGCACCTCAGAAGTGGCAATACAACGGACGTTTTCTTGACAAAGGAAAGAGAGACAGCAATGTGGACGGCTCTGTTGCATAGCTTGCTGTGCACTGAAGAGATCCAGCAGCATCTTTCAGTCCTACCTCTTTTGGTTTGGGAACAGAGGCCAATTGTTTGTGCTGTGCCAACTGGCCTGCATGCGAATGGGAGCACCTCCGAAGTGGCAATACAACGGACGTTTTCTTGACAAAGGAAAGAGAGACAGCAATGTGGACGGCTCTGTTGCATAGCTTGCTGTGCACTGAAGACATCCAGCAGCATCTTTCAGTCCTACCTCTTTTGGTTTGGGAACAGAGGCCAATGGTTTGTGCTGTGCCAACTGGCCTGCATGCGAATGGGAGCACCTCCGAAGTGGCAATACAACGGACGTTTTCTTGACAAAGGAAAGAGAGACAGCAATGTGGATGGCTCTGTTGCATAGCTTGCTGTGCACTGAAGAGATCCAGCAGCATCTTTCAGTCCTACCTCTTTTGGTTTGGGAACAGAGGCCAATTGTTTGTGCTGTGCCAAGTGGCCTGCAGGCGAATGGGAGCACCTCAGAAGTGGCAATACAACGGACGTTTTCTTGACAAAGGAAAGAGAGACAGCAATGTGGACGGCTCTGTTGCATAGCTTGCTGTGCACTGAAGAGATCCAGCAGCATCTTTCAGTCCTACCTCTTTTGGTTTGGGAACAGAGGCCAATTGTTTGTGCTGTGCCAACTGGCCTGCAGGCCAATGGGAGCACCTCAGAAGTGGCAATACAACGGACGTTTTCTTGACAAAGGAAAGAGAGACAGCAATGTGGACGGCTCTGTTGCATAGCTTGCTGTGCACTGAAGAGATCCAGCAGCATCTTTCAGTCCTACCTCTTTTGGTTTGGGAACAGAGGCCAATTGTTTGTGCTGTGCCAACTGGCCTGCATGCGAATGGGAGCACCTCCGAAGTGGCAATACAACGGACGTTTTCTTGACAAAGGAAAGAGAGACAGCAATGTGGACGGCTCTGTTGCATAGCTTGCTGTGCACTGAAGAGATCCAGCAGCATCTTTCAGTCCTACCTCTTTTGGTTTGGGAACAGAGGCCAATTGTTTGTGCTGTGCCAACTGGCCTACAGGCCAATGGGAGCACCTCCGAAGTGGCAATACAACGGACGTTTTCTTGACAAAGGAAAGAGAGACAGCAATGTGTACGGCTCTGTTGCATAGCTTGCTGTGCACTGAAGAGATCCAGCAGCATCTTTCAGTCTTACCTCTTTTGGTTTGGGAACAGAGGCCAATTGTTTGTGCTGTGCCAACTGGCCTGCAGGCGAATGGGAGCACCTCAGAAGTGGCAATACAACGGACGTTTTCTTGACAAAGGAAAGAGAGACAGCAATGTGGACGGCTCTGTTGCATAGCTTGCTGTGCACTGAAGAGATCCAGCAGCATCTTTCAGTCCTACCTCTTTTGGTTTGGGAACAGAGGCCAATTGTTTGTGCTGTGCCAACTGGCCTGCAGGCGTATGGGAGCACCTCAGAAGTGGCAATACAACGGACGTTTTCTTGACAAAGGAAAGAGAGACAGCAATGTGGACGGCTCTGTTGCATAGCTTGCTGTGCACTGAAGAGATCCAGCAGCATCTTTCAGTCCTACCTCTTTTGGTTTGGGAACAGAGGCCAATTGTTTGTGCTGTGCCAACTGGCCTGCAGGCCAATGGGAGCACCTCAGAAGTGGCAATACAACGGACCTTTTCTTGACAAAGGAAAGAGAGACAGCAATGTGGACGGCTCTGTTGCATAGCTTACTGTGCACTGAAGAGATCCAGCAGCATCTTTCAGTCCTACCTCTTTTGGTTTGGGAACAGAGGCCAATGGTTTGTGCTGTGCCAACTGGCCTGCAGGCGAATGGGAGCACCTCCGAAGTGGCAATACAACAGACGTTTTCTTGACAAAGGAAAGAGAGACAGCAATGTGGACAGCTCTGTTGCATAGCTTGCTGTGCACTGAAGAGATCCAGCAGCATCTTTCAGTCCTACCTCTTTTGGTTTGGGAACAGAGGCCAATTGTTTGTGCTGTGCCAACTGGCCTACAGGCGAATGGGAGCACCTCAGAAGTGGCAATACAACGGACGTTTTCTTGACAAAGGAAAGAGAGACAGCAATGTGGACGGCTCTGTTGCATAGCTTGCTGTGCACTGAAGAGATCCAGCAGCATCTTTCAGTCCTACCTCTTTTGGTTTGTGAACAGAAGCCAATTGTTTGTGCTGTGCCAAGTGGCCTGCAGGCGAATGGGAGCACCTCAGAAGTGGCAATACAACGGACGTTTTCTTGACAAAGGAAAGAGAGACAGCAATGTGGACGGCTCTGTTGCATAGCTTGCTGTGCACTGAAGAGATCCAGCAGCATCTTTCAGTCTTACCTCTTTTGGTTTGGGAACAGAGGCCAATTGTTTGTGCTGTGCCAACTGGCCTGCAGGCAAATGGGAGCACCTCAGAAGTGGCAATACAACGGACGTTTTCTTGACAAAGGAAAGAGAGACAGCAATGTGGACGGCTCTGTTGCATAGCTTGCTGTGCACTGAAGAGATCCAGCAGCATCTTTCAGTCCTACCTCTTTTGGTTTGGGAGCAGAGGCCAATTGTTTGTGCTGTGCCAAGTGGCCTGCAGGCGAATGGGAGCACCTCAGAAGTGGCAATACAACGGACGTTTTCTTGACAAAGGAAAGAGAGACAGCAATGTGGACGGCTCTGTTGCATAGCTTGCTGTGCACTGAAGAGATCCAGCAGCATCTTTCAGTCCTACCTCTTTTGGTTTGGGAACAGAGGCCAATTGTTTGTGCTGTGCCAACTGGCCTGCAGGCCAATGGGAGCACCTCAGAAGTGGCAATACAAGGGACGTTTTCTTGACAAAGGAAAGAGAGACAGCAATGTGGACGGCTCTGTTGCATAGCTTGCTGTGCACTGAAGACATCCAGCAGCATCTTTCAGTCCTACCTCTTTTGGTTTGGGAACAGAGGCCAATGGTTTGTGCTGTGCCAGCTGGCCTGCAGGCGAATACGAGCACCTCAGAAGTGGCAATACAACGGACGTTTTCTTGACAAAGGAAAGAGAGACAGCAATGTGGATGGCTCTGTTGCATAGCTTGCTGTGCACTGAAGAGATCCAGCAGCATCTTTCAGTCCTACCTCTTTTGGTTTGGGAACAGAGGCCAATTGTTTGTGCTGTGCCAACTGGCCTGCAGGCCAATGGGAGCACCTCAGAAGTGGCAATACAACGGACGTTTTCTTGACAAAGGAAAGAGAGACAGCAATGTGGACGGCTCTGTTGCATAGCTTGCTGTGCACTGAAGAGATCCAGCAGCATCTTTCAGTCCTACCTCTTTTGGTTTGGGAACAGAGGCCAATTGTTTGTGCTGTGCCAACTGGCCTGCAGGCGAATGGGAGCACCTCCGAAGTGGCAATACAACAGACGTTTTCTTGACAAAGGAAAGAGAGACAGCAATGTGGACAGCTCTGTTGCATAGCTTGCTGTGCACTGAAGAGATCCAGCAGCATCTTTCAGTCCTACCTCTTTTGGTTTGGGAACAGAGGCCAATTGTTTGTGCTGTGCCAACTGGCCTGCAGGTGAATGGGAGCACCTCCGAAGTGGCAATACAACGGACGTTTTCTTGACAAAGGAAAGAGAGACAGCAATGTGGACGGCTCTGTTGCATAGCTTGCTGTGCACTGAAGAGATCCAGCAGCATCTTTCAGTCCTACCTCTTTTTGTTTGGGAGCAGAGGCCAATTGTTTGTGCTGTGCCAACTGGCCTGCAGGCGAATGGGAGCACCTCAGAAGTGGCAATACAACGGACGCTTTCTTGACAAAGGAAAGAGAGACAGCAATGTGGACGGCTCTGTTGCATAGCTTGCTGTGCACTGAAGAGATCCAGCAGCATCTTTCAGTCCTACCTCTTTTGGTTTGGGAACAGAGGCCAATTGTTTGTGCTGTGCCAACTGGCCTGCAGGCGAATGGGAGCACCTCAGAAGTGGCAATACAACGGACGTTTTCTTGACAAAGGAAAGAGAGACAGCAATGTGGACGGCTCTGTTGCATAGCTTGCTGTGCACTGAAGAGATCCAGCAGCATTTTTCAGTCCTACCTCTTTTGGTTTGGGAACAGAGGCCAATTGTTTGTGCTGTGCCAACTGGCCTGCAGGCCAATGGGAGCACCTCAGAAGTGGCAATACAACGGGCGTTTTCTTGACAAAGGAAAGAGAGACAGCAATGTGGACGGCTCTGTTGCATAGCTTGCTGTGCACTGAAGAGATCCAGCAGCATCTTTCAGTCCTACCTCTTTTGGTTTGGGAGCAGAGGCCAATTGTTTGTGCTGTGCCAACTGGCCTGCAGGCGAATGGGAGCACCTCAGAAGTGGCAATACAACGGACGTTTTCTTGACAAAGGAAAGAGAGACAGCAATGTGGATGGCTCTGTTGCATAGCTTGCTGTGCACTGAAGAGATACAGCAGCATCTTTCAGTCCTACCTGTTTTGGTTTGGGAACAGGGGCCAATTGTTTGTGCTGTGCCAACTGGCCTGCAGGCCAATGGGAGCACCTCCGAAGTGGCAATACAACGGACGTTTTCTTGACAAAGGAAAGAGAGACAGCAATGTGGACGGCTCTGTTGCATAGCTTGCTGTGCACTGAAGAGATCCAGCAGCATCTTTCAGTCCTACCTCTTTTGGTTTGGGAACAGAGGCCAATTGTTTGTGCTGTGCCAACTGGCCTGCAGGCCAATGGGAGCACCTCCGAAGTGGCAATACAACGGACGTTTTCTTGACAAAGGAAAGAGAGACAGCAATGTGGACGGCTCTGTTGCATAGCTTGCTGTGCACTGAAGAGATCCAGCAGCATCTTTCAGTCCTACCTCTTTTTGTTTGGGAACAGAGGCCAATTGTTTGTGCTGTGCCAACTGGCCTGCAGGCCAATGGGAGCACCTCAGAAGTGGCAATACAACGGGCGTTTTCTTGACAAAGGAAAGAGAGACAGCAATGTGGATGGCTCTGTTGCATAGCTTGCTGTGCACTGAAGAGATACAGCAGCATCTTTCAGTCCTACCTCTTTTGGTTTGGGAACAGGGGCCAATTGTTTGTGCTGTGCCAACTGGCCTGCAGGCGAATGGGAGCACCTCCGAAGTGGCAATACAACGGACGTTTTCTTGACAAAGGAAAGAGAGACAGCAATGTGGACGGCTCTGTTGCATAGCTTGCTGTGCACTGAAGAGATCCAGCAGCATCTTTCAGTCTTACCTCTTTTGGTTTGGGAACAGAGGCCAATTGTTTGTGCTGTGCCAACTGGCCTGCAGGCCAATGGGAGCACCTCCGAAGTGGCAATACAACGGACGTTTTCTTGACAAAGGAAAGAGAGACAACAATGTGGACGGCTCTGTTGCATAGCTTGCTGTGCACTGAAGAGATCCAGCAGCATCTTTCAGTCCTACCTCTTTTGGTTTGGGAACAGAGGCCAATTGTTTGTGCTGTGCCAACTGGCCTGCAGGCGAATGGGAGCACCTCAGATGTGGCAATACAACGGACGCTTTCTTGACAAAGGAAAGAAAGACAGCAATGTGGACGGCTCTGTTGCATAGCTTGCTGTGCACTGAAGAGATCCAGCAGCATCTTTCAGTCCTACCTCTTTTGGTTTGGGAACAGAGGCCAATTGTTTGTGCTGTGAGAGCTGGCCTGCAGGCGAATACGAGCACCTCAGAAGTGGCAATACAACGGACGTTTTCTTGACAAAGGAAAGAGAGACAGCAATGTGGACGGCTCTGTTGCATAGCTTGCTGTGCACTGAAGAGATCCAGCAGCATCTTTCAGTCCTACCTCTTTTGGTTTGGGAACAGAGGCCAATTGTTTGTGCTGTGCCAACTGGCCTGCAGGTGAATGGGAGCACCTCAGAAGTGGCAATACAACGGGCGTTTTCTTGACAAAGGAAAGAGAGACAGCAATGTGGACGGCTCTGTTGCATAGCTTGCTGTGCACTGAAGAGATCCAGCAGCATCTTTCAGTCCTACCTCTTTTGGTTTGGGAACAGAGGCCAATTGTTTGTGCTGTGCCAACTGGCCTGCAGGCCAATGGGAGCACCTCAGAAGTGGCAATACAACGGACGTTTTCTTGACAAAGGAAAGAGAGACAGCAATGTGGATGGCTCTGTTGCATAGCTTGCTGTGCACTGAAGAGATCCAGCAGCATCTTTCAGTCCTACCTCTTTTGGTTTGGGAAGAGAGGCCAATTGTTTGTGCTGTGCCAACTGGCCTGCAGGCCAATGGGAGCACCTCAGAAGTGGCAATACAACGGACGTTTTCTTGACAAAGGAAAGAGAGACAGCAATGTGGACGGCTCTGTTGCATAGCTTGCTGTGCACTGAAGAGATCCAGCAGCATCTTTCAGTCCTACCTCTTTTGGTTTGGGAACAGAGGCCAATTGTTTGTGCTGTGCCAACTGGCCTGCAGGTGAATGGGAGCACCTCAGAAGTGGCAATACAACGGACGTTTTCTTGACAAAGGAAAGAGAGACAGCAATGTGGACGGCTCTGTTGCATAGCTTGCTGTGCACTGAAGAGATCCAGCAGCATCTTTCAGTCCTACCTCTTTTGGTTTGGGAACAGAGGCCAATGGTTTGTGCTGTGCCAACTGGCCTGCAGGCCAATGGGAGCACCTCAGAAGTGGCAATACAACGGACGTTTTCTTGACAAAGGAAAGAGAGACAGCAATGTGGACGGCTCTGTTGCATAGCTTGCTGTGCACTGAAGAGATCCAGCAGCATCTTTCAGTCCTACCTCTTTTGGTTTGGGAACAGAGGCCAATTGTTTGTGCTGTGCCAACTGGCCTGCAGGCGAATGGGAGCACCTCCGAAGTGGCAATACAACAGACGTTTTCTTGACAAAGGAAAGAGAGACAGCAATGTGGACAGCTCTGTTGCATAGCTTGCTGTGCACTGAAGAGATCCAGCAGCATCTTTCAGTCCTACCTCTTTTGGTTTGGGAACAGAGGCCAATTGTTTGTGCTGTGCCAACTGGCCTGCAGGTGAATGGGAGCACCTCCGAAGTGGCAATACAACGGACGTTTTCTTGACAAAGGAAAGAGAGACAGCAATGTGGATGGCTCTGTTGCATAGCTTGCTGTGCACTGAAGAGATCCAGCAGCATCTTTCAGTCCTACCTCTTTTTGTTTGGGAGCAGAGGCCAATTGTTTGTGCTGTGCCAACTGGCCTGCAGGCGAATGGGAGCACCTCAGAAGTGGCAATACAACGGACGCTTTCTTGACAAAGGAAAGAGAGACAGCAATGTGGACGGCTCTGTTGCATAGCTTGCTGTGCACTGAAGAGATCCAGCAGCATCTTTCAGTCCTACCTCTTTTGGTTTGGGAACAGAGGCCAATTGTTTGTGCTGTGCCAACTGGCCTGCAGGCGAATGGGAGCACCTCAGAAGTGGCAATACAACGGACGTTTTCTTGACAAAGGAAAGAGAGACAGCAATGTGGACGGCTCTGTTGCATAGCTTGCTGTGCACTGAAGAGATCCAGCAGCATTTTTCAGTCCTACCTCTTTTGGTTTGGGAACAGAGGCCAATTGTTTGTGCTGTGCCAACTGGCCTGCAGGCCAATGGGAGCACCTCAGAAGTGGCAATACAACGGGCGTTTTCTTGACAAAGGAAAGAGAGACAGCAATGTGGACGGCTCTGTTGCATAGCTTGCTGTGCACTGAAGAGATCCAGCAGCATCTTTCAGTCCTACCTCTTTTGGTTTGGGAGCAGAGGCCAATTGTTTGTGCTGTGCCAACTGGCCTGCAGGCGAATGGGAGCACCTCAGAAGTGGCAATACAACGGACGTTTTCTTGACAAAGGAAAGAGAGACAGCAATGTGGATGGCTCTGTTGCATAGCTTGCTGTGCACTGAAGAGATACAGCAGCATCTTTCAGTCCTACCTGTTTTGGTTTGGGAACAGGGGCCAATTGTTTGTGCTGTGCCAACTGGCCTGCAGGCCAATGGGAGCACCTCCGAAGTGGCAATACAACGGACGTTTTCTTGACAAAGGAAAGAGAGACAGCAATGTGGACGGCTCTGTTGCATAGCTTGCTGTGCACTGAAGAGATCCAGCAGCATCTTTCAGTCCTACCTCTTTTGGTTTGGGAACAGAGGCCAATTGTTTGTGCTGTGCCAACTGGCCTGCAGGCCAATGGGAGCACCTCAGAAGTGGCAATACAACGGACGTTTTCTTGACAAAGGAAAGAGAGACAGCAATGTGGACGGCTCTGTTGCATAGCTTGCTGTGCACTGAAGAGATCCAGCAGCATCTTTCAGTCCTACCTCTTTTTGTTTGGGAACAGAGGCCAATTGTTTGTGCTGTGCCAACTGGCCTGCAGGCCAATGGGAGCACCTCAGAAGTGGCAATACAACGGACGTTTTCTTGACAAAGGAAAGAGAGACAGCAATGTGGATGGCTCTGTTGCATAGCTTGCTGTGCACTGAAGAGATACAGCAGCATCTTTCAGTCCTACCTCTTTTGGTTTGGGAACAGGGGCCAATTGTTTGTGCTGTGCCAACTGGCCTGCAGGCGAATGGGAGCACCTCCGAAGTGGCAATACAACGGACGTTTTCTTGACAAAGGAAAGAGAGACAGCAATGTGGACGGCTCTGTTGCATAGCTTGCTGTGCACTGAAGAGATCCAGCAGCATCTTTCAGTCTTACCTCTTTTGGTTTGGGAACAGAGGCCAATTGTTTGTGCTGTGCCAACTGGCCTGCAGGCCAATGGGAGCACCTCCGAAGTGGCAATACAACGGACGTTTTCTTGACAAAGGAAAGAGAGACAACAATGTGGACGGCTCTGTTGCATAGCTTGCTGTGCACTGAAGAGATCCAGCAGCATCTTTCAGTCCTACCTCTTTTGGTTTGGGAACAGAGGCCAATTGTTTGTGCTGTGCCAACTGGCCTGCAGGCGAATGGGAGCACCTCAGATGTGGCAATACAACGGACGCTTTCTTGACAAAGGAAAGAAAGACAGCAATGTGGACGGCTCTGTTGCATAGCTTGCTGTGCACTGAAGAGATCCAGCAGCATCTTTCAGTCCTACCTCTTTTGGTTTGGGAACAGAGGCCAATTGTTTGTGCTGTGAGAGCTGGCCTGCAGGCGAATACGAGCACCTCAGAAGTGGCAATACAACGGACGTTTTCTTGACAAAGGAAAGAGAGACAGCAATGTGGACGGCTCTGTTGCATAGCTTGCTGTGCACTGAAGAGATCCAGCAGCATCTTTCAGTCCTACCTCTTTTGGTTTGGGAACAGAGGCCAATTGTTTGTGCTGTGCCAACTGGCCTGCAGGTGAATGGGAGCACCTCAGAAGTGGCAATACAACGGGCGTTTTCTTGACAAAGGAAAGAGAGACAGCAATGTGGACGGCTCTGTTGCATAGCTTGCTGTGCACTGAAGAGATCCAGCAGCATCTTTCAGTCCTACCTCTTTTGGTTTGGGAACAGAGGCCAATTGTTTGTGCTGTGCCAACTGGCCTGCAGGCCAATGGGAGCACCTCAGAAGTGGCAATACAACGGACGTTTTCTTGACAAAGGAAAGAGAGACAGCAATGTGGATGGCTCTGTTGCATAGCTTGCTGTGCACTGAAGAGATCCAGCAGCATCTTTCAGTCCTACCTCTTTTGGTTTGGGAAGAGAGGCCAATTGTTTGTGCTGTGCCAACTGGCCTGCAGGCCAATGGGAGCACCTCAGAAGTGGCAATACAACGGACGTTTTCTTGACAAAGGAAAGAGAGACAGCAATGTGGACGGCTCTGTTGCATAGCTTGCTGTGCACTGAAGAGATCCAGCAGCATCTTTCAGTCCTACCTCTTTTGGTTTGGGAACAGAGGCCAATTGTTTGTGCTGTGCCAACTGGCCTGCAGGTGAATGGGAGCACCTCAGAAGTGGCAATACAACGGACGTTTTCTTGACAAAGGAAAGAGAGACAGCAATGTGGACGGCTCTGTTGCATAGCTTGCTGTGCACTGAAGAGATCCAGCAGCATCTTTCAGTCCTACCTCTTTTGGTTTGGGAACAGAGGCCAATGGTTTGTGCTGTGCCAACTGGCCTGCAGGCCAATGGGAGCACCTCAGAAGTGGCAATACAACAGACGTTTTCTTGACAAAGGAAAGAGAGACAGCAATGTGGATGGCTCTGTTGCATAGCTTGCTGTGCACTGAAGAGATCCAGCAGCATCTTTCAGTCCTACCTCTTTTGGTTTGGGAACAGAGGCCAATTGTTTGTGCTGTGCCAACTGGCCTGCAGGCCAATGGGAGCACCTCAGAAGTGGCAATACAACGGACGTTTTCTTGACAAAGGAAAGAGAGACAGCAATGTGGATGGCTCTGTTGCATAGCTTGCTGTGCACTGAAGAGATCCAGCAGCATCTTTCAGTCCTACCTCTTTTGGTTTGGGAACAGAGGCCAATTGTTTGTGCTGTGCCAACTGGCCTGCAGGTGAATGGGAGCACCTCAGAAGTGGCAATACAACGGACGTTTTCTTGACAAAGGAAAGAGAGACAGCAATGTGGACGGCTCTGTTGCATAGCTTGCTGTGCACTGAAGAGATCCAGCAGCATCTTTCAGTCCTACCTCTTTTGGTTTGGGAACAGAGGCCAATTGTTTGTGCTGTGCCAACTGGCCTGCAGGCCAATGGGAGCACCTCAGAAGTGGCAATACAACGGACGTTTTCTTGACAAAGGAAAGAGAGACAGCAATGTGGACGGCTCTGTTGCATAGCTTGCTGTGCACTGAAGAGATCCAGCAGCATCTTTCAGTCCTACCTCTTTTGGTTTGGGAACAGAGGCCAATTGTTTGTGCTGTGCCAACTGGCCTGCAGGCCAATGGGAGCACCTCAGAAGTGGCAATACAACGGACGTTTTCTTGACAAAGGAAAGAGAGACAGCAATGTGGATGGCTCTGTTGCATAGCTTGCTGTGCACTGAAGAGATCCAGCAGCATCTTTCAGTCCTACCTCTTTTGGTTTGGGAGCAGAGGCCAATTGTTTGTGCTGTGCCAACTGGCCTGCAGGCCAATGGGAGCACCTCAGAAGTGGCAATACAACGGACGTTTTCTTGACAAAGGAAAGAGAGACAGCAATGTGGACGGCTCTGTTGCATAGCTTGCTGTGCACTGAAGAGATCCAGCAGCATCTTTCAGTCCTACCTCTTTTGGTTTGGGAACAGAGGCCAATTGTTTGTGCTGTGCCAACTGGCCTGCAGGCGAATGGGAGCACCTCAGAAGTGGCAATACAACGGACGTTTTCTTGACAAAGGAAAGAGAGACAGCAATGTGGACGGCTCTGTTGCATAGCTTGCTGTGCACTGAAGAGATCCAGCAGCATCTTTCAGTCCTACCTCTTTTGGTTTGGGAACAGAGGCCAATTGTTTGTGCTGTGCCAACTGGCCTGCAGGCCAATGGGAGCACCTCAGAAGTGGCAATACAACGGACGTTTTCTTGACAAAGGAAAGAGAGACAGCAATGTGGACGGCTCTGTTGCATAGCTTGCTGTGCACTGAAGAGATCCAGCAGCATCTTTCAGTCCTACCTCTTTTTGTTTGGGAGCAGAGGCCAATTGTTTGTGCTGTGCCAACTGGCCTGCAGGCCAATGGGAGCACCTCCGAAGTGGCAATACAACGGACGTTTTCTTGACAAAGGAAAGAGAGACAGCAATGTGGACGGCTCTGTTGCATAGCTTGCTGTGCACTGAAGAGATCCAGCAGCATCTTTCAGTCCTACCTCTTTTGGTTTGGGAACAGAGGCCAATTGTTTGTGCTGTGCCAACTGGCCTGCAGGCCAATGGGAGCACCTCAGAAGTGGCAATACAACGGACGTTTTCTTGACAAAGGAAAGAGAGACAGCAATGTGGACGGCTCTGTTGCATAGCTTGCTGTGCACTGAAGAGATCCAGCAGCATCTTTCAGTCCTACCTCTTTTGGTTTGGGAACAGAGGCCAATTGTTTGTGCTGTGCCAACTGGCCTGCAGGCCAATGGGAGCACCTCAGAAGTGGCAATACAACGGACGTTTTCTTGACAAAGGAAAGAGAGACAGCAATGTGGATGGCTCTGTTGCATAGCTTGTTGTGCACTGAAGAGATCCAGCAGCATCTTTCAGTCTTACCTCTTTTGGTTTGGGAAGAGAGGCCAATTGTTTGTGCTGTGCCAACTGGCCTGCAGGCGAATGGGAGCACCTCCGAAGTGGCAATACAACGGACGTTTTCTTGACAAAGGAAAGAGAGACAGCAATGTGGATGGCTCTGTTGCATAGCTTTCTGTGCACTGAAGAGATCCAGCAGCATCTTTCAGTCCTACCTCTTTTGGTTTGGGAACAGAGGCCAATTGTTTGTGCTGTGCCAACTGGCCTGCAGGCGAATGGGAGCACCTCAGAAGTGGCAATACAACGGACGTTTTCTTGACAAAGGAAAGAGAGACAGCAATGTGGACGGCTCTGTTGCATAGCTTGCTGTGCACTGAAGAGATCCAGCAGCATCTTTCAGTCCTACCTCTTTTGGTTTGGGAACAGAGGCCAATTGTTTGTGCTGTGCCAACTGGCCTGCAGGCCAATGGGAGCACCTCCGAAGTGGCAATACAACGGACGTTTTCTTGACAAAGGAAAGAGAGAGAGGAAAGTGGACGGCTCTGTTGCATAGCTTGCTGTGCACTGAAGAGATCCAGCAGCATCTTTCAGTCCTACCTCTTTTTGTTTGGGAGCAGAGGCCAATTGTTTGTGCTGTGCCAACTGGCCTGCAGGCGAATGGGAGCACCTCAGAGGTGGCAATATAACGGACGCTTTCTTGACAAAGGAAAGAGAGACAGCAATGTGGACGGCTCTGTTGCATAGCTTGCTGTGCACTGAAGAGATCCAGCAGCATCTTTCAGTCCTACCTCTTTTGGTTTGGGAACAGAGGCCAATTGTTTGTGCTGTGCCAACTGGCCTGCAGGCGAATGGGAGCACCTCCGAAGTGGCAATACAACGGACGTTTTCTTGACAGAGGAAAGAGAGACAGCAATGTGGACGGCTCTGTTGCATAGCTTGCTGTGCACTGAAGAGATCCAGCAGCATCTTTCAGTCCTACCTCTTTTGGTTTGGGAACAGAGGCCAATTGTTTGTGCTGTGCCAAGTGGCCTGCAGGCCAATGGGAGCACCTCAGAAGTGGCAATACAACGGACGTTTTCTTGACAAAGGAAAGAGAGACAGCAATGTGGACGGCTCTGTTGCATAGCTTGCTGTGCACTGAAGAGATCCAGCAGCATCTTTCAGTCCTACCTCTTTTGGTTTGGGAACAGAGGCCAATTGTTTGTGCTGTGCCAACTGGCCTGCAGGCGAATGGGAGCACCTCAGAAGTGGCAATACAACGGACGTTTTCTTGACAAAGGAAAGAGAGACAGCAATGTGGACGGCTCTGTTGCATAGCTTGCTGTGCACTGAGGAGATCCAGCAGCATCTTTCAGTCCTACCTCTTTTGGTTTGGGAACAGAGGCCAATTGTTTGTGCTGTGCCAACTGGCCTGCAGGCGAATGGGAGCACCTCAGAAGTGGCAATACAACGGACGTTTTCTTGACAAAGGAAAGAGAGACAGCAATGTGGATGGCTCTGTTGCATAGCTTGCTGTGCACTGAAGAGATACAGCAGCATCTTTCAGTCCTACCTCTTTTGGTTTGGGAACAGGGGCCAATTGTTTGTGCTGTGCCAACTGGCCTGCAGGCCAATGGGAGCACCTCCGAAGTGGCAATACAACGGACGTTTTCTTGACAAAGGAAAGAGAGACAGCAATGTGGACGGCTCTGTTGCATAGCTTGCTGTGCACTGAAGAGATCCAGCAGCATCTTTCAGTCTTACCTCTTTTGGTTTGGGAACAGAGGCCAATTGTTTGTGCTGTGCCAACTGGCCTGCAGGCCAATGGGAGCACCTCAGAAGTGGCAATACAACGGACGTTTTCTTGACAAAGGAAAGAGAGACAACAATGTGGACGGCTCTGTTGCATAGCTTGCTGTGCACTGAAGAGATCCAGCAGCATCTTTCAGTCCTACCTCTTTTGGTTTGGGAACAGAGGCCAATTGTTTGTGCTGTGCCAACTGGCCTGCAGGCAAATGGGAGCACCTCAGAAGTGGCAATACAACGGACGTTTTCTTGACAAAGGAAAGAAAGACAGCAATGTGGACGGCTCTGTTGCATAGCTTGCTGTGCACTGAAGAGATCCAGCAGCATCTTTCAGTCCTACCTCTTTTGGTTTGGGAACAGAGGCCAATTGTTTGTGCTGTGCCAGCTGGCCTGCAGGCGAATACGAGCACCTCAGAAGTGGCAACACAACGGACGTTTTCTTGACAAAGGAAAGAGAGACAGCAATGTGGACGGCTCTGTTGCATAGCTTGCTGTGCACTGAAGAGATCCAGCAGCATCTTTCAGTCCTACCTCTTTTGGTTTGGGAACAGAGGCCAATTGTTTGTGCTGTGCCAACTGGCCTGCAGGCCAATGGGAGCACCTCAGAAGTGGCAATACAACGGGCGTTTTCTTGACAAAGGAAAGAGAGACAGCAATGTGGACGGCTCTGTTGCATAGCTTGCTGTGCACTGAAGAGATCCAGCAGCATCTTTCAGTCCTACCTCTTTTGGTTTGGGAACAGAGGCCAATTGTTTGTGCTGTGCCAACTGGCCTGCAGGCCAATGGGAGCACCTCAGAAGTGGCAATACAATGGGCGTTTTCTTGACAAAGGAAAGAGAGACAGCAATGTGGACGGCTCTGTTGCATAGCTTGCTGTGCACTGAAGAGATCCAGCAGCATCTTTCAGTCCTACCTCTTTTGGTTTGGGAGCAGAGGCCAATTGTTTGTGCTGTGCCAACTGGGCTGCAGGCGAATGGGAGCACCTCAGAAGTGGCAATACAACGGACGTTTTCTTGACAAAGGAAAGAGAGACAGCAATGTGGACAGCTCTGTTGCATAGCTTGCTGTGCACTGAAGAGATCCAGCAGCATCTTTCAGTCCTACCTCTTTTGGTTTGGGAACAGAGGCCAATTGTTTGTGCTGTGCCAACTGGCCTGCAGGCCAATGGGAGCACCTCAGAAGTGGCAATACAACGGACGTTTTCTTGACAAAGGAAAGAGAGACAGCAATGTGGACGGCTCTGTTGCATAGCTTGCTGTGCACTGAAGAGATCCAGCAGCATCTTTCAGTCCTACCTCTTTTGGTTTGGGAACAGAGGCCAATTGTTTGTGCTGTGCCAACTGGCCTGCATGTGAATGGGAGCACCTCAGAAGTGGCAATACAACGGACGTTTTCTTGACAAAGGAAAGAGAGACAGCAATGTGGACGGCTCTGTTGCATAGCTTGCTGTGCACTGAAGACATCCAGCAGCATCTTTCAGTCCTACCTCTTTTGGTTTGGGAACAGAGGCCAATGGTTTGTGCTGTGCCAACTGGCCTGCATGCGAATGGGAGCACCTCAGAAGTGGCAATACAACGGACGTTTTCTTGACAAAGGAAAGAGAGACAGCAATGTGGATGGCTCTGTTGCATAGCTTGCTGTGCACTGAAGAGATCCAGCAGCATCTTTCAGTCCTACCTCTTTTGGTTTGGGAACAGAGGCCAATTGTTTGTGCTGTGCCAACTGGCCTGCAGGCCAATGGGAGCACCTCAGAAGTGGCAATACAACGGACGTTTTCTTGACAAAGGAAAGAGAGACAGCAATGTGGACGGCTCTGTTGCATAGCTTGCTGTGCACTGAAGAGATCCAGCAGCATCTTTCAGTCTTACCTCTTTTGGTTTGGGAACAGAGGCCAATTGTTTGTGCTGTGCCAACTGGCCTGCAGGCCAATGGGAGCACCTCAGAAGTGGCAATACAACGGACGTTTTCTTGACAAAGGAAAGAGAGACAGCAATGTGGACGGCTCTGTTGCATAGCTTGCTGTGCACTGAAGAGATCCAGCAGCATCTTTCAGTCCTACCTCTTTTGGTTTGGGAACAGAGGCCAATTGTTTGTGCTGTGCCAACTGGCCTGCATGCGAATGGGAGCACCTCCGAAGTGGCAATACAACGGACGTTTTCTTGACAAAGGAAAGAGAGACAGCAATGTGGACGGCTCTGTTGCATAGCTTGCTGTGCACTGAAGAGATCCAGCAGCATCTTTCAGTCCTACCTCTTTTGGTTTGGGAACAGAGGCCAATTGTTTGTGCTGTGCCAACTGGCCTACAGGCGAATGGGAGCACCTCAGAAGTGGCAATACAACGGACGTTTTCTTGACAAAGGAAAGAGAGACAGCAATGTGGACGGCTCTGTTGCATAGCTTGCTGTGCACTGAAGAGATCCAGCAGCATCTTTCAGTCTTACCTCTTTTGGTTTGGGAACAGAGGCCAATTGTTTGTGCTGTGCCAACTGGCCTGCAGGCGAATGGGAGCACCTCAGAAGTGGCAATACAACGGACGTTTTCTTGACAAAGGAAAGAGAGACAGCAATGTGGACGGCTCTGTTGCATAGCTTGCTGTGCACTGAAGAGATCCAGCAGCATCTTTCAGTCCTACCTCTTTTGGTTTGGGAACAGAGGCCAATTGTTTGTGCTGTGCCAACTGGCCTGCAGGCGTATGGGAGCACCTCAGAAGTGGCAATACAACGGACGTTTTCTTGACAAAGGAAAGAGAGACAGCAATGTGGACGGCTCTGTTGCATAGCTTGCTGTGCACTGAAGAGATCCAGCAGCATCTTTCAGTCCTACCTCTTTTGGTTTGGGAACAGAGGCCAATTGTTTGTGCTGTGCCAACTGGCCTGCAGGCCAATGGGAGCACCTCAGAAGTGGCAATACAACGGACCTTTTCTTGACAAAGGAAAGAGAGACAGCAATGTGGACGGCTCTGTTGCATAGCTTACTGTGCACTGAAGAGATCCAGCAGCATCTTTCAGTCCTACCTCTTTTGGTTTGGGAACAGAGGCCAATGGTTTGTGCTGTGCCAACTGGCCTGCAGGCCAATGGGAGCACCTCCGAAGTGGCAATACAACAGACGTTTTCTTGACAAAGGAAAGAGAGACAGCAATGTGGACAGCTCTGTTGCATAGCTTGCTGTGCACTGAAGAGATCCAGCAGCATCTTTCAGTCCTACCTCTTTTGGTTTGGGAACAGAGGCCAATTGTTTGTGCTGTGCCAACTGGCCTACAGGCGAATGGGAGCACCTCAGAAGTGGCAATACAACGGACGTTTTCTTGACAAAGGAAAGAGAGACAGCAATGTGGACGGCTCTGTTGCATAGCTTGCTGTGCACTGAAGAGATCCAGCAGCATCTTTCAGTCCTACCTCTTTTGGTTTGTGAACAGAAGCCAATTGTTTGTGCTGTGCCAAGTGGCCTGCAGGCGAATGGGAGCACCTCAGAAGTGGCAATACAACGGACGTTTTCTTGACAAAGGAAAGAGAGACAGCAATGTGGACGGCTCTGTTGCATAGCTTGCTGTGCACTGAAGAGATCCAGCAGCATCTTTCAGTCTTACCTCTTTTGGTTTGGGAACAGAGGCCAATTGTTTGTGCTGTGCCAACTGGCCTGCAGGCGAATGGGAGCACCTCCGAAGTGGCAATACAACGGACGTTTTCTTGACAAAGGAAAGAGAGACAGCAATGTGGACGGCTCTGTTGCATAGCTTGCTGTGCACTGAAGAGATCCAGCAGCATCTTTCAGTCCTACCTCTTTTGGTTTGGGAACAGAGGCCAATTGTTTGTGCTGTGCCAAGTGGCCTGCAGGCGAATGGGAGCACCTCAGAAGTGGCAATACAACGGACGTTTTCTTGACAAAGGAAAGAGAGACAGCAATGTGGACGGCTCTGTTGCATAGCTTGCTGTGCACTGAAGAGATCCAGCAGCATCTTTCAGTCCTACCTCTTTTGGTTTGGGAACAGAGGCCAATTGTTTGTGCTGTGCCAACTGGCCTGCAGGCCAATGGGAGCACCTCAGAAGTGGCAATACAATGGACGTTTTCTTGACAAAGGAAAGAGAGACAGCAATGTGGACGGCTCTGTTGCATAGCTTGCTGTGCACTGAAGACATCCAGCAGCATCTTTCAGTCCTACCTCTTTTGGTTTGGGAACAGAGGCCAATGGTTTGTGCTGTGCCAACTGGCCTGCATGCGAATGGGAGCACCTCAGAAGTGGCAATACAACGGACGTTTTCTTGACAAAGGAAAGAGAGACAGCAATGTGGATGGCTCTGTTGCATAGCTTGCTGTGCACTGAAGAGATCCAGCAGCATCTTTCAGTCCTACCTCTTTTGGTTTGGGAACAGAGGCCAATTGTTTGTGCTGTGCCAACTGGCCTGCAGGCCAATGGGAGCACCTCAGAAGTGGCAATACAACGGACGTTTTCTTGACAAAGGAAAGAGAGACAGCAATGTGGACGGCTCTGTTGCATAGCTTGCTGTGCACTGAAGAGATCCAGCAGCATCTTTCAGTCCTACCTCTTTTGGTTTGGGAACAGAGGCCAATTGTTTGTGCTGTGCCAACTGGCCTGCAGGTGAATGGGAGCACCTCCGAAGTGGCAATACAACGGACGTTTTCTTGACAAAGGAAAGAGAGACAGCAATGTGGATGGCTCTGTTGCATAGCTTGCTGTGCACTGAAGAGATCCAGCAGCATCTTTCAGTCCTACCTCTTTTGGTTTGGGAACAGAGGCCAATTGTTTGTGCTGTGCCAACTGGCCTGCAGGCGAATGGGAGCACCTCAGAAGTGGCAATACAACGGACGCTTTCTTGACAAAGGAAAGAGAGACAGCAATGTGGACGGCTCTGTTGCATAGCTTGCTGTGCACTGAAGAGATCCAGCAGCATCTTTCAGTCCTACCTCTTTTGGTTTGGGAACAGAGGCCAATTGTTTGTGCTGTGCCAACTGGCCTGCAGGCCAATGGGAGCACCTCAGAAGTGGCAATACAACGGACGTTTTCTTGACAAAGGAAAGAGAGACAGCAATGTGGACGGCTCTGTTGCATAGCTTGCTGTGCACTGAAGAGATCCAGCAGCATTTTTCAGTCCTACCTCTTTTGGTTTGGGAACAGAGGCCAATTGTTTGTGCTGTGCCAACTGGCCTGCAGGCCAATGGGAGCACCTCAGAAGTGGCAATACAACGGACGTTTTCTTGACAAAGGAAAGAGAGACAGCAATGTGGACGGCTCTGTTGCATAGCTTGCTGTGCACTGAAGAGATCCAGCAGCATCTTTCAGTCCTACCTCTTTTGGTTTGGGAGCAGAGGCCAATTGTTTGTGCTGTGCCAACTGGCCTGCAGGCGAATGGGAGCACCTCCGAAGTGGCAATACAACGGACGTTTTCTTGACAAAGGAAAGAGAGACAGCAATGTGGATGGCTCTGTTGCATAGCTTGCTGTGCACTGAAGAGATACAGCAGCATCTTTCAGTCCTACCTGTTTTGGTTTGGGAACAGGGGCCAATTGTTTGTGCTGTGCCAACTGGCCTGCAGGCCAATGGGAGCACCTCAGAAGTGGCAATACAACGGACGTTTTCTTGACAAAGGAAAGAGAGACAGCAATGTGGACGGCTCTGTTGCATAGCTTGCTGTGCACTGAAGAGATCCAGCAGCATCTTTCAGTCCTACCTCTTTTGGTTTGGGAACAGAGGCCAATTGTTTGTGCTGTGCCAACTGGCCTGCAGGCCAATGGGAGCACCTCAGAAGTGGCAATACAACGGACGTTTTCTTGACAAAGGAAAGAGAGACAGCAATGTGGATGGCTCTGTTGCATAGCTTGCTGTGCACTGAAGAGATACAGCAGCATCTTTCAGTCCTACCTGTTTTGGTTTGGGAACAGGGGCCAATTGTTTGTGCTGTGCCAACTGGCCTGCAGGCGAATGGGAGCACCTCCGAAGTGGCAATACAACGGACGTTTTCTTGACAAAGGAAAGAGAGACAGCAATGTGGACGGCTCTGTTGCATAGCTTGCTGTGCACTGAAGAGATCCAGCAGCATCTTTCAGTCTTACCTCTTTTGGTTTGGGAACAGAGGCCAATTGTTTGTGCTGTGCCAACTGGCCTGCAGGCCAATGGGAGCACCTCAGAAGTGGCAATACAACGGACGTTTTCTTGACAAAGGAAAGAGAGACAACAATGTGGACGGCTCTGTTGCATAGCTTGCTGTGCACTGAAGAGATCCAGCAGCATCTTTCAGTCCTACCTCTTTTGGTTTGGGAACAGAGGCCAATTGTTTGTGCTGTGCCAACTGGCCTGCAGGCGAATGGGAGCACCTCAGAAGTGGCAATACAACGGACGTTTTCTTGACAAAGGAAAGAAAGACAGCAATGTGGACGGCTCTGTTGCATAGCTTGCTGTGCACTGAAGAGATCCAGCAGCATCTTTCAGTCCTACCTCTTTTGGTTTGGGAACAGAGGCCAATTGTTTGTGCTGTGCCAGCTGGCCTGCAGGCGAATACGAGCACCTCAGAAGTGGCAATACAACGGACGTTTTCTTGACAAAGGAAAGAGAGACAGCAATGTGGACGGCTCTGTTGCATAGCTTGCTGTGCACTGAAGAGATCCAGCAGCATCTTTCAGTCCTACCTCTTTTGGTTTGGGAACAGAGGC
This sequence comes from Amazona ochrocephala, assembly GCA_039720435.1. Lineage (NCBI taxonomy): Eukaryota > Metazoa > Chordata > Aves > Psittaciformes > Psittacidae > Amazona > Amazona ochrocephala. Next base: position 13,642 of record JBCFXG010000491.1, on the reverse strand, counting down.
CAATTGTTTGTGCTGTGCCAACTGGCCTGCAGGTGAATGGGAGCACCTCAGAAGTGGCAATACAACGGGCGTTTTCTTGACAAAGGAAAGAGAGACAGCAATGTGGACGGCTCTGTTGCATAGCTTGCTGTGCACTGAAGAGATCCAGCAGCATCTTTCAGTCCTACCTCTTTTGGTTTGGGAACAGAGGCCAATTGTTTGTGCTGTGCCAACTGGCCTGCAGGCCAATGGGAGCACCTCAGAAGTGGCAATAAAATGGGCGTTTTCTTGACAAAGGAAAGAGAGACAGCAATGTGGACGGCTCTGTTGCATAGCTTGCTGTGCACTGAAGAGATCCAGCAGCATCTTTCAGTCCTACCTCTTTTGGTTTGGGAGCAGAGGCCAATTGTTTGTGCTGTGCCAACTGGGCTGCAGGCGAATGGGAGCACCTCAGAAGTGGCAATACAACGGACGTTTTCTTGACAAAGGAAAGAGAGACAGCAATGTGGACAGCTCTGTTGCATAGCTTGCTGTGCACTGAAGAGATCCAGCAGCATCTTTCAGTCCTACCTCTTTTGGTTTGGGAACAGAGGCCAATTGTTTGTGCTGTGCCAACTGGCCTGCAGGCCAATGGGAGCACCTCAGAAGTGGCAATACAACGGACGTTTTCTTGACAAAGGAAAGAGAGACAGCAATGTGGACGGCTCTGTTGCATAGCTTGCTGTGCACTGAAGAGATCCAGCAGCATCTTTCAGTCCTACCTCTTTTGGTTTGGGAGCAGAGGCCAATTGTTTGTGCTGTGCAAAGTGGCCTGCAGGCGAATGGGAGCACCTCAGAAGTGGCAATACAACGGACGTTTTCTCGACAAAGGAAAGAGAGACAGGCAAGTGGACGGCTCTGTTGCATAGCTTGCTGTGCACTGAAGAGATCCAGCAGCATCTTTCAGTCCTACCTCTTTTGGTTTGGGAGCAGAGGCCAATTGTTTGTGCTGTGCAAAGTGGCCTGCAGGCGAATGGGAGCACCTCAGAAGTGGCAATACAACGGACGTTTTCTTGACAAAGGAAAGAGAGACAGCAATGTGGACGGCTCTGTTGCATAGCTTGCTGTGCACTGAAGAGATCCAGCAGCATCTTTCAGTCCTACCTCTTTTGGTTTGGGAACAGAGGCCAATTGTTTGTGCTGTGCCAACTGGCCTGCAGGCGAATGGGAGCACCTCCGAAGTGGCAATACAACGGACGTTTTCTTGACAAAGGAAAGAGAGACAGCAATGTGGACGGCTCTGTTGCATAGCTTGCTGTGCACTGAAGAGATCCAGCAGCATCTTTCAGTCTTACCTCTTTTGGTTTGGGAACAGAGGCCAATTGTTTGTGCTGTGCCAACTGGCCTGCAGGCCAATGGGGGCACCTCAGAAGTGGCAATACAACGGACGTTTTCTTGACAAAGGAAAGAGAGACAGCAATGTGGACGGCTCTGTTGCATAGCTTGCTGTGCACTGAAGAGATCCAGCAGCATCTTTCAGTCCTACCTCTTTTGGTTTGGGAACAGAGGCCAATTGTTTGTGCAGTGCCAACTGGCCTGCAGGCCAATGGGAGCACCTCCGAAGTGGCAATACAACGGACGTTTTCTTGACAAAGGAAAGAGAGACAGCAATGTGGATGGCTCTGTTGCATAGCTTGCTGTGCACTGAAGAGATCCAGCAGCATCTTTCAGTCCTACCTCTTTTGGTTTGGGAACAGAGGCCAATTGTTTGTGCTGTGCCAACTGGCCTGCAGGCCAATGGGAGCACCTCAGAAGTGGCAATACAACGGACGTTTTCTTGACAAAGGAAAGAGAGACAGCAATGTGGACGGCTCTGTTGCATAGCTTGCTGTGCACTGAAGAGATCCAGCAGCATCTTTCAGTCCTACCTCTTTTGGTTTGGGAACAGAGGCCAATTGTTTGTGCTGTGCCAACTGGCCTGCAGGCGAATGGGAGCACCTCAGAAGTGGCAATACAACGGACGTTTTCTTGACAAAGGAAAGAGAGACAGCAATGTGGACGGCTCTGTTGCATAGCTTGCTGTGCACTGAAGAGATCCAGCAGCATCTTTCAGTCCTACCTCTTTTGGTTTGGGAACAGAGGCCAATTGTTTGTGCTGTGCCAACTGGCCTGCAGGCGAATGGGAGCACCTCAGAAGTGGCAATACAATGGACGTTTTCTTGACAAAGGAAAGAGAGACAGCAATGTGGACGGCTCTGTTGCATAGCTTGCTGTGCACTGAAGACATCCAGCAGCATCTTTCAGTCCTACCTCTTTTGGTTTGGGAACAGAGGCCAATGGTTTGTGCTGTGCCAACTGGCCTGCAGGCGAATGGGAGCACCTCAGAAGTGGCAATACAACGGACGTTTTCTTGACAAAGGAAAGAGAGACAGCAATGTGGATGGCTCTGTTGCATAGCTTGCTGTGCACTGAAGAGATCCAGCAGCATCTTTCAGTCCTACCTCTTTTGGTTTGGGAACAGAGGCCAATTGTTTGTGCTGTGCCAACTGGCCTGCAGGCCAATGGGAGCACCTCAGAAGTGGCAATACAACGGACGTTTTCTTGACAAAGGAAAGAGAGACAGCAATGTGGACGGCTCTGTTGCATAGCTTGCTGTGCACTGAAGAGATCCAGCAGCATCTTTCAGTCTTACCTCTTTTGGTTTGGGAACAGAGGCCAATTGTTTGTGCTGTGCCAACTGGCCTGCAGGCCAATGGGAGCACCTCAGAAGTGGCAATACAACGGACGTTTTCTTGACAAAGGAAAGAGAGACAGCAATGTGGACGGCTCTGTTGCATAGCTTGCTGTGCACTGAAGAGATCCAGCAGCATCTTTCAGTCCTACCTCTTTTGGTTTGGGAACAGAGGCCAATTGTTTGTGCTGTGCCAACTGGCCTGCATGCGAATGGGAGCACCTCAGAAGTGGCAATACAACGGACGTTTTCTTGACAAAGGAAAGAGAGACAGCAATGTGGACGGCTCTGTTGCATAGCTTGCTGTGCACTGAAGAGATCCAGCAGCATCTTTCAGTCCTACCTCTTTTGGTTTGGGAACAGAGGCCAATTGTTTGTGCTGTGCCAACTGGCCTACAGGCGAATGGGAGCACCTCAGAAGTGGCAATACAACGGACGTTTTCTTGACAAAGGAAAGAGAGACAGCAATGTGTACGGCTCTGTTGCATAGCTTGCTGTGCACTGAAGAGATCCAGCAGCATCTTTCAGTCTTACCTCTTTTGGTTTGGGAACAGAGGCCAATTGTTTGTGCTGTGCCAACTGGCCTGCAGGCGAATGGGAGCACCTCAGAAGTGGCAATACAACGGACGTTTTCTTGACAAAGGAAAGAGAGACAGCAATGTGGACGGCTCTGTTGCATAGCTTGCTGTGCACTGAAGAGATCCAGCAGCATCTTTCAGTCCTACCTCTTTTGGTTTGGGAACAGAGGCCAATTGTTTGTGCTGTGCCAACTGGCCTGCAGGCGTATGGGAGCACCTCAGAAGTGGCAATACAACGGACGTTTTCTTGACAAAGGAAAGAGAGACAGCAATGTGGACGGCTCTGTTGCATAGCTTGCTGTGCACTGAAGAGATCCAGCAGCATCTTTCAGTCCTACCTCTTTTGGTTTGGGAACAGAGGCCAATTGTTTGTGCTGTGCCAACTGGCCTGCAGGCCAATGGGAGCACCTCAGAAGTGGCAATACAACGGACCTTTTCTTGACAAAGGAAAGAGAGACAGCAATGTGGACGGCTCTGTTGCATAGCTTACTGTGCACTGAAGAGATCCAGCAGCATCTTTCAGTCCTACCTCTTTTGGTTTGGGAACAGAGGCCAATGGTTTGTGCTGTGCCAACTGGCCTGCAGGCGAATGGGAGCACCTCCGAAGTGGCAATACAACAGACGTTTTCTTGACAAAGGAAAGAGAGACAGCAATGTGGACAGCTCTGTTGCATAGCTTGCTGTGCACTGAAGAGATCCAGCAGCATCTTTCAGTCCTACCTCTTTTGGTTTGGGAACAGAGGCCAATTGTTTGTGCTGTGCCAACTGGCCTGCAGGCGAATGGGAGCACCTCAGAAGTGGCAATACAACGGACGTTTTCTTGACAAAGGAAAGAGAGACAGCAATGTGGACGGCTCTGTTGCATAGCTTGCTGTGCACTGAAGAGATCCAGCAGCATCTTTCAGTCCTACCTCTTTTGGTTTGTGAACAGAAGCCAATTGTTTGTGCTGTGCCAACTGGCCTGCAGGCGAATGGGAGCACCTCAGAAGTGGCAATACAACGGACGCTTTCTTGACAAAGGAAAGAGAGACAGCAATGTGGACGGCTCTGTTGCATAGCTTGCTGTGCACTGAAGAGATCCAGCAGCATCTTTCAGTCCTACCTCTTTTGGTTTGGGAACAGAGGCCAATTGTTTGTGCTGTGCCAACTGGCCTGCAGGCCAATGGGAGCACCTCAGAAGTGGCAATACAACGGACGTTTTCTTGACAAAGGAAAGAGAGACAGCAATGTGGACGGCTCTGTTGCATAGCTTGCTGTGCACTGAAGAGATCCAGCAGCATTTTTCAGTCCTACCTCTTTTGGTTTGGGAACAGAGGCCAATTGTTTGTGCTGTGCCAACTGGCCTGCAGGCCAATGGGAGCACCTCAGAAGTGGCAATACAACGGACGTTTTCTTGACAAAGGAAAGAGAGACAGCAATGTGGACGGCTCTGTTGCATAGCTTGCTGTGCACTGAAGAGATCCAGCAGCATCTTTCAGTCCTACCTCTTTTGGTTTGGGAGCAGAGGCCAATTGTTTGTGCTGTGCCAACTGGCCTGCAGGCGAATGGGAGCACCTCAGAAGTGGCAATACAACGGACGTTTTCTTGACAAAGGAAAGAGAGACAGCAATGTGGATGGCTCTGTTGCATAGCTTGCTGTGCACTGAAGAGATACAGCAGCATCTTTCAGTCCTACCTGTTTTGGTTTGGGAACAGGGGCCAATTGTTTGTGCTGTGCCAACTGGCCTGCAGGCCAATGGGAGCACCTCAGAAGTGGCAATACAACGGACGTTTTCTTGACAAAGGAAAGAGAGACAGCAATGTGGACGGCTCTGTTGCATAGCTTGCTGTGCACTGAAGAGATCCAGCAGCATCTTTCAGTCCTACCTCTTTTGGTTTGGGAACAGAGGCCAATTGTTTGTGCTGTGCCAACTGGCCTGCAGGCCAATGGGAGCACCTCAGAAGTGGCAATACAACGGACGTTTTCTTGACAAAGGAAAGAGAGACAGCAATGTGGACGGCTCTGTTGCATAGCTTGCTGTGCACTGAAGAGATCCAGCAGCATCTTTCAGTCCTACCTCTTTTTGTTTGGGAACAGAGGCCAATTGTTTGTGCTGTGCCAACTGGCCTGCAGGCCAATGGGAGCACCTCAGAAGTGGCAATACAACGGACGTTTTCTTGACAAAGGAAAGAGAGACAGCAATGTGGATGGCTCTGTTGCATAGCTTGCTGTGCACTGAAGAGATACAGCAGCATCTTTCAGTCCTACCTCTTTTGGTTTGGGAACAGGGGCCAATTGTTTGTGCTGTGCCAACTGGCCTGCAGGCGAATGGGAGCACCTCCGAAGTGGCAATACAACGGACGTTTTCTTGACAAAGGAAAGAGAGACAGCAATGTGGACGGCTCTGTTGCATAGCTTGCTGTGCACTGAAGAGATCCAGCAGCATCTTTCAGTCTTACCTCTTTTGGTTTGGGAACAGAGGCCAATTGTTTGTGCTGTGCCAACTGGCCTGCAGGCCAATGGGAGCACCTCAGAAGTGGCAATACAACGGACGTTTTCTTGACAAAGGAAAGAGAGACAACAATGTGGACGGCTCTGTTGCATAGCTTGCTGTGCACTGAAGAGATCCAGCAGCATCTTTCAGTCCTACCTCTTTTGGTTTGGGAACAGAGGCCAATTGTTTGTGCTGTGCCAACTGGCCTGCAGGCGAATGGGAGCACCTCAGATGTGGCAATACAACGGACGTTTTCTTGACAAAGGAAAGAAAGACAGCAATGTGGACGGCTCTGTTGCATAGCTTGCTGTGCACTGAAGAGATCCAGCAGCATCTTTCAGTCCTACCTCTTTTGGTTTGGGAACAGAGGCCAATTGTTTGTGCTGTGCCAGCTGGCCTGCAGGCGAATGGGAGCACCTCAGAAGTGGCAATACAACGGACGTTTTCTTGACAAAGGAAAGAGAGACAGCAATGTGGACGGCTCTGTTGCATAGCTTGCTGTGCACTGAAGAGATCCAGCAGCATCTTTCAGTCCTACCTCTTTTGGTTTGGGAGCAGAGGCCAATTGTTTGTGCTGTGCCAACTGGCCTGCAGGTGAATGGGAGCACCTCAGAAGTGGCAATACAACGGGCGTTTTCTTGACAAAGGAAAGAGAGACAGCAATGTGGACGGCTCTGTTGCATAGCTTGCTGTGCACTGAAGAGATCCAGCAGCATCTTTCAGTCCTACCTCTTTTGGTTTGGGAAGAGAGGCCAATTGTTTGTGCTGTGCCAACTGGGCTGCAGGCCAATGGGAGCACCTCAGAAGTGGCAATACAACGGACGTTTTCTTGACAAAGGAAAGAGAGACAGCAATGTGGACGGCTCTGTTGCATAGCTTGCTGTGCACTGAAGAGATCCAGCAGCATCTTTCAGTCCTACCTCTTTTGGTTTGGGAGCAGAGGCCAATTGTTTGTGCTGTGCCAACTGGGCTGCAGGCGAATGGGAGCACCTCAGAAGTGGCAATACAACGGACGTTTTCTTGACAAAGGAAAGAGAGACAGCAATGTGGACAGCTCTGTTGCATAGCTTGCTGTGCACTGAAGAGATCCAGCAGCATCTTTCAGTCCTACCTCTTTTGGTTTGGGAACAGAGGCCAATTGTTTGTGCTGTGCCAACTGGCCTGCAGGCCAATGGGAGCACCTCCGAAGTGGCAATACAACGGACGTTTTCTTGACAAAGGAAAGAGAGACAGCAATGTGGACGGCTCTGTTGCATAGCTTGCTGTGCACTGAAGAGATCCAGCAGCATCTTTCAGTCCTACCTCTTTTGGTTTGGGAGCAGAGGCCAATTGTTTGTGCTGTGCAAAGTGGCCTGCAGGCGAATGGGAGCACCTCAGAAGTGGCAATACAACGGACGTTTTCTCGACAAAGGAAAGAGAGACAGGCAAGTGGACGGCTCTGTTGCATAGCTTGCTGTGCACTGAAGAGATCCAGCAGCATCTTTCAGTCCTACCTCTTTTGGTTTGGGAGCAGAGGCCAATTGTTTGTGCTGTGCAAAGTGGCCTGCAGGCGAATGGGAGCACCTCAGAAGTGGCAATACAACGGACGTTTTCTCGACAAAGGAAAGAGAGACAGGCAAGTGGACGGCTCTGTTGCATAGCTTGCTGTGCACTGAAGAGATCCAGCAGCGTCTTTCAGTCCTACCTCTTTTGGTTTGGGAGCAGAGGCCAATTGTTTGTGCTGTGCAAAGTGGCCTGCAGGCGAATGGGAGCACCTCAGAAGTGGCAATACAACGGACGTTTTCTCGACAAAGGAAAGAGAGACAGGCAAGTGGACGGCTCTGTTGCATAGCTTGCTGTGCACTGAAGAGATCCAGCAGCGTCTTTCAGTCCTACCTCTTTTGGTTTGGGAGCAGAGGCCAATTGTTTGTGCTGTGCAAAGTGGCCTGCAGGCGAATGGGAGCACCTCAGAAGTGGCAATACAACGGACGTTTTCTCGACAAAGGAAAGAGAGACAGGCAAGTGGACGGCTCTGTTGCATAGCTTGCTGTGCACTGAAGAGATCCAGCAGCGTCTTTCAGTCCTACCTCTTTTGGTTTGGGAGCAGAGGCCAATTGTTTGTGCTGTGCAAAGTGGCCTGCAGGCGAATGGGAGCACCTCAGAAGTGGCAATACAACGGACGTTTTCTCGACAAAGGAAAGAGAGACAGGCAAGTGGACGGCTCTGTTGCATAGCTTGCTGTGCACTGAAGAGATCCAGCAGCGTCTTTCAGTCCTACCTCTTTTGGTTTGGGAGCAGAGGCCAATTGTTTGTGCTGTGCAAAGTGGCCTGCAGGCGAATGGGAGCACCTCAGAAGTGGCAATACAACGGACGTTTTCTCGACAAAGGAAAGAGAGACAGGCAAGTGGACGGCTCTGTTGCATAGCTTGCTGTGCACTGAAGAGATCCAGCAGCGTCTTTCAGTCCTACCTCTTTTGGTTTGGGAGCAGAGGCCAATTGTTTGTGCTGTGCAAAGTGGCCTGCAGGCGAATGGGAGCACCTCCGAAGTGGCAATACAACGGACGTTTTCTCGACAAAGGAAAGAGAGACAGGCAAGTGGACGGCTCTGTTGCATAGCTTGCTGTGCACTGAAGAGATCCAGCAGCATCTTTCAGTCCTACCTCTTTTGGTTTGGGAGCAGAGGCCAATTGTTTGTGCTGTGCAAAGTGGCCTGCAGGCGAATGGGAGCACCTCAGAAGTGGCAATACAACGGACGTTTTCTCGACAAAGGAAAGAGAGACAGGCAAGTGGATGGCTCTGTTGCATAGCTTGCTGTGCACTGAAGAGATCCAGCAGCGTCTTTCAGTCCTACCTCTTTTGGTTTGGGAGCAGAGGCCAATTGTTTGTGCTGTGCAAAGTGGCCTGCAGGCGAATGGGAGCACCTCAGAAGTGGCAATACAACGGACGTTTTCTCGACAAAGGAAAGAGAGACAGGCAAGTGGACGGCTCTGTTGCATAGCTTGCTGTGCACTGAAGAGATCCAGCAGCGTCTTTCAGTCCTACCTCTTTTGGTTTGGGAGCAGAGGCCAATTGTTTGTGCTGTGCAAAGTGGCCTGCAGGCGAATGGGAGCACCTCAGAAGTGGCAATACAACGGACGTTTTCTCGACAAAGGAAAGAGAGACAGGCAAGTGGACGGCTCTGTTGCATAGCTTGCTGTGCACTGAAGAGATCCAGCAGCATCTTTCAGTCCTACCTCTTTTGGTTTGGGAGCAGAGGCCAATTGTTTGTGCTGTGCAAAGTGGCCTGCAGGCGAATGGGAGCACCTCAGAAGTGGCAATACAACGGACGTTTTCTCGACAAAGGAAAGAGAGACAGGCAAGTGGACGGCTCTGTTGCATAGCTTGCTGTGCACTGAAGAGATCCAGCAGCGTCTTTCAGTCCTACCTCTTTTGGTTTGGGAGCAGAGGCCAATTGTTTGTGCTGTGCAAAGTGGCCTGCAGGCGAATGGGAGCACCTCAGAAGTGGCAATACAACGGACGTTTTCTCGACAAAGGAAAGAGAGACAGGCAAGTGGACGGCTCTGTTGCATAGCTTGCTGTGCACTGAAGAGATCCAGCAGCATCTTTCAGTCCTACCTCTTTTGGTTTGGGAGCAGAGGCCAATTGTTTGTGCTGTGCAAAGTGGCCTGCAGGCGAATGGGAGCACCTCAGATGTGGCAATACAACGGACGTTTTCTCGACAAAGGAAAGAGAGACAGGCAAGTGGACGGCTCTGTTGCATAGCTTGCTGTGCACTGAAGAGATCCAGCAGCATCTTTCAGTCCTACCTCTTTTGGTTTGGGAGCAGAGGCCAATTGTTTGTGCTGTGCAAAGTGGCCTGCAGGCGAATGGGAGCACCTCAGAAGTGGCAATACAACGGACGTTTTCTCGACAAAGGAAAGAGAGACAGGCAAGTGGACGGCTCTGTTGCATAGCTTGCTGTGCACTGAAGAGATCCAGCAGCATCTTTCAGTCCTACCTCTTTTGGTTTGGGAGCAGAGGCCAATTGTTTGTGCTGTGCAAAGTGGCCTGCAGGCGAATGGGTGCACCTCAGAAGTGGCAATACAACGGACGTTTTCTCGACAAAGGAAAGAGAGACAGGCAAGTGGACGGCTCTGTTGCATAGCTTGCTGTGCACTGAAGAGATCCAGCAGCATCTTTCAGTCCTACCTCTTTTGGTTTGGGAGCAGAGGCCAATTGTTTGTGCTGTGCAAAGTGGCCTGCAGGCGAATGGGAGCACCTCAGAAGTGGCAATACAACGGACGTTTTCTCGACAAAGGAAAGAGAGACAGGCAAGTGGACGGCTCTGTTGCATAGCTTGCTGTGCACTGAAGAGATCCAGCAGCGTCTTTCAGTCCTACCTCTTTTGGTTTGGGAGCAGAGGCCAATTGTTTGTGCTGTGCAAAGTGGCCTGCAGGCGAATGGGAGCACCTCAGAAGTGGCAATACAACGGACGTTTTCTCGACAAAGGAAAGAGAGACAGGCAAGTGGACGGCTCTGTTGCATAGCTTGCTGTGCACTGAAGAGATCCAGCAGCATCTTTCAGTCCTACCTCTTTTGGTTTGGGAGCAGAGGCCAATTGTTTGTGCTGTGCAAAGTGGCCTGCAGGCGAATGGGAGCACCTCAGAAGTGGCAATACAACGGACGTTTTCTCGACAAAGGAAAGAGAGACAGGCAAGTGGACGGCTCTGTTGCATAGCTTGCTGTGCACTGAAGAGATCCAGCAGCGTCTTTCAGTCCTACCTCTTTTGGTTTGGGAGCAGAGGCCAATTGTTTGTGCTGTGCAAAGTGGCCTGCAGGCGAATGGGAGCACCTCAGAAGTGGCAATACAACGGACGTTTTCTCGACAAAGGAAAGAGAGACAGGCAAGTGGACGGCTCTGTTGCATAGCTTGCTGTGCACTGAAGAGATCCAGCAGCGTCTTTCAGTCCTACCTCTTTTGGTTTGGGAGCAGCGGCCAATTGTTTGTGCTGTGCAAAGTGGCCTGCAGGCGAATGGGAGCACCTCAGAAGTGGCAATACAACGGACGTTTTCTCGACAAAGGAAAGAGAGACAGGCAAGTGGACGGCTCTGTTGCATAGCTTGCTGTGCACTGAAGAGATCCAGCAGCGTCTTTCAGTCCTACCTCTTTTGGTTTGGGAGCAGCGGCCAATTGTTTGTGCTGTGCAAAGTGGCCTGCAGGCGAATGGGAGCACCTCAGAAGTGGCAATACAACGGACGTTTTCTCGACAAAGGAAAGAGAGACAGGCAAGTGGACGGCTCTGTTGCATAGCTTGCTGTGCACTGAAGAGATCCAGCAGCATCTTTCAGTCCTACCTCTTTTGGTTTGGGAGCAGAGGCCAATTGTTTGTGCTGTGCAAAGTGGCCTGCAGGCGAATGGGAGCACCTCAGAAGTGGCAATACAACGGACGTTTTCTCGACAAAGGAAAGAGAGACAGGCAAGTGGACGGCTCTGTTGCATAGCTTGCTGTGCACTGAAGAGATCCAGCAGCGTCTTTCAGTCCTACCTCTTTTGGTTTGGGAGCAGAGGCCAATTGTTTGTGCTGTGCAAAGTGGGCCTGCAGGCGAATGGGAGCACCTCAGAAGTGGCAATACAACGGACGTTTTCTCGACAAAGGAAAGAGAGACAGGCAAGTGGACGGCTCTGTTGCATAGCTTGCTGTGCACTGAAGAGATCCAGCAGCATCTTTCAGTCCTACCTCTTTTGGTTTGGGAGCAGAGGCCAATTGTTTGTGCTGTGCAAAGTGGCCTGCAGGCGAATGGGAGCACCTCAGAAGTGGCAATACAACGGACGTTTTCTCGACAAAGGAAAGAGAGACAGGCAAGTGGACGGCTCTGTTGCATAGCTTGCTGTGCACTGAAGAGATCCAGCAGCATCTTTCAGTCCTACCTCTTTTGGTTTGGGAGCAGAGGCCAATTGTTTGTGCTGTGCAAAGTGGCCTGCAGGCGAATGGGAGCACCTCAGAAGTGGCAATACAACGGACGTTTTTTCGACAAAGGAAAGAGAGACAGGCAAGTGGACGGCTCTGTTGCATAGCTTGCTGTGCACTGAAGAGATCCAGCAGCATCTTTCAGTCCTACCTTTTTTGGTTTGGGAGCAGAGGCCAATTGTTTGTGCTGTGCAAAGTGGCCTGCAGGCGAATGGGAGCACCTCAGAAGTGGCAATACAACGGACGTTTTCTCGACAAAGGAAAGAGAGACAGGCAAGTGGACGGCTCTGTTGCATAGCTTGCTGTGCACTGAAGAGATCCAGCAGCATCTTTCAGTCCTACCTCTTTTGGTTTGGGAGCAGAGGCCAATTGTTTGTGCTGTGCAAAGTGGCCTGCAGGCGAATGGGAGCACCTCAGAAGTGGCAATACAACGGACGTTTTCTTGACAAAGGAAAGAGAGACAGGCAAGTGGACGGCTCTGTTGCATAGCTTGCTGTGCACTGAAGAGATCCAGCAGCGTCTTTCAGTCCTACCTCTTTTGGTTTGGGAGCAGAGGCCAATTGTTTGTGCTGTGCAAAGTGGCCTGCAGGCGAATGGGAGCACCTCAGAAGTGGCAATACAACGGACGTTTTCTCGACAAAGGAAAGAGAGACAGGCAAGTGGACGGCTCTGTTGCATAGCTTGCTGTGCACTGAAGAGATCCAGCAGCGTCTTTCAGTCCTACCTCTTTTGGTTTGGGAGCAGAGGCCAATTGTTTGTGCTGTGCAAAGTGGGCCTGCAGGCGAATGGGAGCACCTCAGAAGTGGCAATACAACGGACGTTTTCTCGACAAAGGAAAGAGAGACAGGCAAGTGGACGGCTCTGTTGCATAGCTTGCTGTGCACTGAAGAGATCCAGCAGCGTCTTTCAGTCCTACCTCTTTTGGTTTGGGAGCAGAGGCCAATTGTTTGTGCTGTGCAAAGTGGCCTGCAGGCGAATGGGAGCACCTCAGAAGTGGCAATACAACGGACGTTTTCTCGACAAAGGAAAGAGAGACAGGCAAGTGGACGGCTCTGTTGCATAGCTTGCTGTGCACTGAAGAGATCCAGCAGCGATCTTTCAGTCCTACCTCTTTTGGTTTGGGAGCAGAGGCCAATTGTTTGTGCTGTGCAAAGTGGCCTGCAGGCGAATGGGAGCACCTCAGAAGTGGCAATACAACGGACGTTTTCTCGACAAAGGAAAGAGAGACAGGCAAGTGGACGGCTCTGTTGCATAGCTTGCTGTGCACTGAAGAGATCCAGCAGCGTCTTTCAGTCCTACCTCTTTTGGTTTGGGAGCAGAGGCCAATTGTTTGTGCTGTGCAAAGTGGCCTGCAGGCGAATGGGAGCACCTCAGAAGTGGCAATACAACGGACGTTTTCTCGACAAAGGAAAGAGAGACAGGCAAGTGGACGGCTCTGTTGCATAGCTTGCTGTGCACTGAAGAGATCCAGCAGCGTCTTTCAGTCCTACCTCTTTTGGTTTGGGAGCAGAGGCCAATTGTTTGTGCTGTGCAAAGTGGCCTGCAGGCGAATGGGAGCACCTCAGAAGTGGCAATACAACGGACGTTTTCTCGACAAAGGAAAGAGAGACAGGCAAGTGGACGGCTCTGTTGCATAGCTTGCTGTGCACTGAAGAGATCCAGCAGCGTCTTTCAGTCCTACCTCTTTTGGTTTGGGAGCAGAGGCCAATTGTTTGTGCTGTGCAAAGTGGCCTGCAGGCGAATGGGAGCACCTCAGAAGTGGCAATACAACGGACCTCAGTCTGTGTCTCGACAAAGGAAAGAGAGACAGGCAAGTGGACGGCTCTGTTGCATAGCTTGCTGTGCACTGAGAGATCCAGCAGCGTCTTTCAGTCCTACCTCTTTTGGTTTGGGAGCAGAGGCCAATTGTTTGTGCTGTGCAAAGTGGCCTGGCAGGCGAATGGGAGCACCTCAGAAGTGGCAATACAACGGACA
>JBCFXG010000488.1:38110-64978 GCA_039720435.1 Amazona ochrocephala | reverse complement strand
TTAGTATCCATTGAGTTACCATAGCAACCATCGATCCCCCATAGCATCCATTGCATCCCCGTGGTATCCATTGGTTGCCATAACAGCTATTGAGTTGCCATAGCAACCATTGATCCCCATGACATCCACTGAGCTGCCATAGCAACCCTTGATCCCTATAGCATCCGTTGGTCCCTATAGCATCCACTGAGTCGCTATAGCAACCGTTGATCCTCATAGCATCCATTGATCCCCATAGCGTCCATTGAGTCGCCATGGCAACCGTTGATCCTCATAGCATCCATTGATCCCCATAGCATCCATTGAGTCGCCATGGCAACCATTGATCCTCATAGCATCCATTGATCCCAATAGCATCCATTGATCCCAATAGCATCCATTGAGTCGCCATAGCAACCACTGATCCCCGTAGCATCCATTGATTCCCATAGGCTCCATTGAGTCGCCATAGCAACCATTGATCCCCGTAGCATCCATTGGTCGCTATAGCATCCATTGATCCCCATAGCATCCTTTGAGTTGCCATAGCAACCATTGATCCCCGTAGCATCCATTGGTCACTATAGCATCCATTGATCCCAATCGCATCCATTGAGTCGCCATAGTCTCCATTGAGTCGCCATAGCAACCATTGATCCCCGTAGCATCCATTGGTCCCCATAGTCTCCATTGAGTCGCCATAGCAACCATTGATCCCCGTAGCATCCATTGGTCACTATAGCATCCATTGATCCCCATAGCCTCCATTGAGTCGCCATAGCAACCGTTGATCCCCGTAGCATCTATTGGTCACTATAGCATCCATTGATCCCCATAGCCTCCATTGAGTTGCCATAGCAACCATTGATCCCCATAGCATCCATTGGTCACTATAGCATCCATTGATCCCCATAGCATCCCTTGAGTTGCCATAGCAACCCCTGTCCCCCCATTGCCCCCCATTCCCCCCATTGACCCCAATGTCCCCCTTGTCCCCAGCTGACCTCAGGCTCCTACGGCTCTGGCAGCTCCGGAGGCTTCCAGGGGGGACAAATCACCCTCAGCATGCAGAAGGTACTGGGGGGGGCCCTTAGGGTCTATGGGGCTGGGGGGGCGGGTCCCTATGGGTCGTTGCTATGGGGTGACCCCATTGTTGGGGGGCAGTTTGAGATGCTGAATGCGGAGCTGGAGGGGAACCAGGAGTTGGCCAACAGCCGCATGGCCGAGCTGGAGAAGCTGCAGCTGGAGCTGCAACAGGCAGTGAGGGGGCACGAGCGGCTCAAGGTGATGGGGGGGTAATGGGGGGGCAATGGGGCTATGGGGGGTAATAGGGTTAATGGGGGCAATGGGGCTATGGGGGGTAATAGGGTTAATGGGGTAATGGGGGCAATGGGGCTATGGGGGGTAATAGGGGTAATGGGGGGAATGGGGCTATGGGGGCCATGGGGGTAATGGTAATGGGGTAGTGGGGGTAATGGGGTTAGTGGGGCAATAGGGGTAATGGGGGTTATGGGGGGTAATGGGGTCAATGGGGGTAATGGGGTCAATGGGGCTATGGGGGGCAATGGGGTCAATGGGGGTAATGGAGTAATGCAGTCAACAGGGATAGTGGGGTCAGTGGGGCAATGGGGGGTAATGGGGTTAATGGGGTACTTGTAGTGGGAAGAACGGGGGTAATGGGGTCAATGGGGCTATGGGGTTAATGGGGTCAATGGGATAATGGAGTCAATGGGGCGATGGGGGTCAATGGGACTATGGGGTTAATGGGGTCAATGGGGTAATGGAGTCAATGGGGCTATGGGGGTCAATGGGGCTATGGGGGTCAATGGGGGCAACGGGGGGTAATGGGGATCCATGGGAGCAATCACCCCCCCCAATACCCCATGGCATCCATCGAGGCCCGGAAGGGGCCATTGGGCCCCCATTGAGAGCCATTGCGGCCACCCATCGCCCCTATAACCCGCGTGTAACACGCGTGTTAACACGTGTGTCCTCCCGGCCCGCAGGTGGCGCTGCGCTCGCTGCCCGAGGAGGCGGTCAAGGACACTCTGGAGTACAAAGTGCTGCAGTCCCAGTTCTCGCTGCTCTACCACGAGAGCCTGCAGGTGAAGACGCAGCTGGACGAGGCCCGGGCCCTGCTCCTCACCACCAAGAACAGCCACCTCCGGCACATCGAGCACATGGAGGTGGGCCGGGGGGGGGCCTGGGGGGCCATAATGGGGCTGTGGGGGGCCATTGGGGCCATTGGGGGCTATTGGGGGCCATTGGGGTCCATTGGGTCTATTGGGGTCCATTGGGGGCCATTGGGGGACATTGGGTTCCATTGGGTCTATTGGGGGCCATTGGGGGCCATTGGGTTCCATTGGGTCTATTGGGGTCCATTGGGGGCCATTAGGTCCATTGGGGGCTATTGGGGTCCATTGGGTTCCATTGGGTCTATTGGGGTCCATTGGGGGCCATTGGGTTCCATTGGGTCCATTGGGGTCCATTGGGGTCCATTGGGTGCCATTGGGTGCCATTGGGTGCCATTGGGGTCCATTGGGGTCCATTGGGGTCCATTGGGGTCCATTGGGGTCCATTGGGATCCATTGAGGTCCATTGGGGTCCATTGAGGTCCATTGGGGTCCATTGGGGTCCATTGGGGTCCATTGGGGTCCATTGGGGTCCATTGGGATCCATTGGGGTCCATTGGGGTCCATTGGGGTCCATTGAGATCCATTGAGGTCCATTGAGATCCATTGAGATCCATTGAGGTCCATTGAGATCCATTGGGGTCCATTGAGGTCCATTGAGGTCCATTGAGGTCCATTGGGGTCCATTGAGGTCCATTGGGGTCCATTGAGATCCATTGGGGTCCATTGAGATCCATTGAGATCCATTGGGGTCCATTGAGATCCATTGGGGTCCATTGAGGTCCATTGGGGTCCATTGAGGTCCATTGAGATCCATTGAGGTCCATTGAGATCCATTGAGATCCATTGAGGTCCATGGAGCCCATTGGTTGTCCTAGTGCCCAATGGGTATCCCTCCAGGTGATGCCATCACCATAGCGACCGCACGGAGGCGTCCCATTGGACGGCTCAGTGCCTAAAGGCTGCCTCTTATCTCCCTCCATCCTCCCCATCCCATCTCCCCCATTCCTCCCCCATCTCCCCCCATCTCCCCCCATGTCCCCCCCCCAGAGCGACGAGCTGGGGGTGCAGAAGCGCCTGCGCACCGAGGTCATCCAGCTGGAGGACACGCTGGCCCAGGTGCGCAAGGAGTACGAGATGCTGCGCATCGAGTTCGAGCAGAACCTGGCCGCCAACGAGCAGGCGGGTGAGCGCCGGGGGGGGTGGCATAGGGACCCATAGGGACCCATTGGGAGACATAGGGACCCATAGGGACCCATTGGGAGACATAGGGACCATAGGGACCCATTGAGAGATATAGGGGCCATAGGGACCCATTGAGAGACATAGGGACCATAGGGACCCATTGAGAGACATAGGGACCATAGGGACCCATTGAGAGCCATAGGGACCATAGGGGACCATAGGGACCGCAGGGACCCATTGGGAACCATAGGGACCCATTGAGAGCCATGGGGACCATAGGGACCCATAGGGACCTATTGAAAGCAATAGGGACCCATAGAGACCTATAGAGAGCCGTAGGGACCCATTCAGAGCCATAGGGACCCATAGACATCCGTAGGGACCATAGAGACCATAGGCACCCGTAAGGACCCATAGAGACCCTTAGGGACCCATATGGACGCACAGACCCCGTAGCAACCCCATAGACGCTCACAGAGACCTATAGAGACCATAGGGCCCCATGGAGCCCAGTTGACACCATAGAGACCTACAGCAGGACCATAGTGACCCATAGAGCCCCATAGAGCCCCCTCTGACCCCCATGTCCCCCCCCAGGCCCCATCAACAGGGAGATGCGCCACCTCATCAGCAGCCTCCAGAACCACAACCACCAGCTCAAGGGCGACGTGCAGCGCTACAAGAGGAAGCTGCGGGAGGTGCAGGCCGAGATCAACAAGGTGGGAACAGCCGGGGGGGTATTGCCCCTTTAAGGGAAGGGGTGGCGTTGCCCCTTTAACGATAGGGTAGTGTTGCCCCTTTAAGGGAAGCGGTGATGTTGCCCCTTTAACGATGGGGTGGTGTTGCCCCTTTAAGAGAAGGAGTGGTGTTGCCCCTTTAAGGGAAGGGGTGGTGTTGCCTCTTTAACGATGGAGTGGTGTTGCCCATTTAAGGGAATGGGTGGTGTTGCCCTTTTAAGGGCATGGGTGGTGTTGTCTTTTTAAGGAAGTAGGTGTTGGTGTCCCTTTAAGGAAATGGGTGGAGTTGTCCGTTTAAGGAAAGAGATGGTGTTGCTCCTTTAAGGAAACGGGTGGTGTTGCCCCTTTAAGGGCATGGGTGGTGTAGCCCTTTTAAGGAAATGCGTGGTGGTGTGTCTTTAAGGAAATGGGTGGTGTTGCCCCTTTAAGGGAATGGGTGGTGTTGCCCTTGTAAGGAAACAGATGGTGGTGTCCCTTTAAGGGAATGGGTGGTGTTGCCCTTTTAAGGGAATGGGTGGCATTGCCCTTCTAAGGAAGTAGGTGGTGGTGTCCCTTTAAGGGAATGGGTGGTGTTGCCCTTTTAAGGGATAGCTGGCGTTGCATCTGTAAGGAGGCAGCTGCTGCAAGTGGACTCCACATGGAAGGAGTGGAGCTCCTTTAAAAGGGGAGGAGCTATGCCGGTGGGGCCCACACATAGTCGTGTGTAGCCCCTTTAAGGGGCTGAGATGTATTAGTGGGGCCAATCCATAGCAGCGTGTAGCCCGTTTAAGGGGTTTTGCTATGAGTATACAGGTGGGGCCCACCCATATATAGATGTATAGTCCCTTTAAAGGGATGAGCTATGAGCATAGTGGTAGGGTCCGCCCATAGCAGTGTGTAGCCTTTTTACGTGGTTCCGCTATGGGCATACTGATGGGGGCCACCCGCAACAGGGTGTAGCCCCTTTAAGAGGCTGAGCTATAGATCTGTTGGTGGGGCCCCCCTGTACCAGTATCTAGGTCCATTAAGGGGTAAAGCTATGGGTACGTGTACTGGTGCATTGGTGTATCGGGTATACCCATGGGGATGTGTAGCCCCTTTAATAGGGGGAGCTATGGGTGTACTGTTGGGGCCCACCCATAGCAGTGTATAGCCCTTTAAGGGGCTGAGCTGCGGGTGTATGAACTGTTATATGGGTGCATTGGTCATGCCCATTAGGGTATATTGCTGCTTGAAGGTGGCTATGGGGGTGTGGGTATACTGGTGGGTCCCACCTTTAGCGGCGTGTAGCCACTTTAAGGCAGTGCATGTGGCTTTCTCCCATAGATGCTTGTAGCTCTTTTAAGAGGTGGGGCTAAGCTAAGGGGGCGTGGCCAGCCCTAGGGATGGGCGGGGTCTGCCACGCTGCAGTTGGCTGTTGCCCCTTTAAGGGGTGTGGCCAGGTTCTTCCTCTACCAATGGTTTTGTCTGGCCTTAAAAGGGCAATGGGAATGAATGAAAAGGGCCTCGTTGTAGGTGGGTCCCACCAGGGGGGCGGGGCTAAGGTGTGTGTGAGGGGGTGTTTCCTGTCTCTTAAAGAGGTAACGCCGCTGATCCCCACCCCCCACCCCCCCCCGGTTTTTCTCCTGCAGCTCCGCCTCCAAGCCACTGGCGCCCCTCCCCCCCCAGCCCTCGCCCCTCCCCCTCCTCCCCCGCCAACCCCTCCCCCCACCGCACCCCCCGCCCAGGACGAGCCCCTCCCCTGTTCCGCGCCCCCCCCCACCATCGGGAGGGGGCCCCCCACCACCCGCGGGCCCCGCCCCTTTTAAGGAGGAGGAGGGCGCGGCCCCGCCTGGCCCCGCCCCCTCGGAGCCCAAGCGGGAGGAGGCCCCGCCCCCTCGGCGGGGGGGAGAGGAGGAGGAGCCTCCGGCTCCGAGCCCCGCCCCCTGCCCCGCCCCCTCCCCCTCGCAGCCCCCCCCCACCCCGCGCCAAGGAGCCCCCCCCTCTCCCCCCTCCCCCCCCCATTCCCATCATTCCCGGCCCCCCCCCTCCCCCCCTCTTCCCAATCCCGGCCCGGAGCCTCCCGGGAGCGGCCGCGGGGGAAGGGGGGGGCCCCTCCCCCCCCCGAGGAGGCCAAGAAGAAGGATTCGGAGCTGCTGAAACAGCTGCGGGGGGAGCTCAAGTGAGGAGGGGGGGGAATGGGGGGCTATGGGGCTATAGGGGGTCTATGGGGTGTCTATGGGGTGCTATAGAGGGTCTATGGGGTGCTATAGGGAGTCTATGGGGTGTCTATGGGGAGCCATAGGGTATAGAGGGTCTATGGGGTGCTATAGGGAGTCTATGGGGTGTCTATGGGGAGCTATAGGGTGTCTGTGGGGTGCTATAGGGTGTCTATGGGGTGCTATAGGGTGTCTATGGGGTGTCTATGGCGTGCTATAGGGTGTCTATGGAGTGTTTATGTGGTGATATAGGGTGTCTATGGGGTGCTGTAGGGTTTCTGTGGGGCGTTATGGGGCTCTCTGGGGTATGTATGGGTCACTGTGGGTCTCTGTGGGATAGGTATGGGGTGCTATGGGGTCTCTATGGGGCACCATGGGGTCTCTGTATGGTTCTAGGGGTCGCTAGGAGGCTCTGTGGGATATGTATAGGGCTCTATGGTCTCTATGGTCTCTATGGTCTCTATGGTCTCTATGGGCTCTATGGGCTCTATGGGCTCTATGGGTCTCTATGGTCTCTATGGTCTCTATGGGCTCTATGGTCTCTATGGTCTCTATGGGCTCTATGGTCTCTATGGGCTCTATGGGTCTCTATGGTCTCTATGGTCTCTATGGGCTCTATGGTCTCTATGGTCTCTATGGTCTCTATGGGCTCTATGGGCTCTATGGGCTCTATGGGTCTCTATGGTCTCTATGGGTCTCTATGGTCTCTATGGTCTCTATGGTCCCTATGGGTCTCTATGGGTCCCTATGGGTCCCTATGGGTCTCTATGGGTCCCTATGGGTCCCTATGGGTCCCTATGGGTCCCTATGGGGTGTGCGTTGCAGGAAGGCTCAGGAGAGCCAGAAGGAGATGAAGCTGCTCCTGGACATGTACAAATCAGCGCCCAAGGAGCAGAGGGACAAAGTGCAGCTCATGGCCGCCGAGAGGAAGAGCAAGGCCGAGGTGGGGCCCGGACACGCGTGAACACGCGTGAACACGCATGGATGCACGTTAGTGCGTGTTAGTGCGTGTTAAGGCGTGTTAGTGCGTGTTAATGCGTGTTAATGCATTTTAGAGTGCGCTAACAGGAAAGCATGTTATCGCGTGTTAGTACATGTTAACACGCATGAACACGCATGGGCACACATGGACACGTGTTAACGCATGTTAGTGCGCGTTAATGTGTGTTAATGTGTGTTAATGTGTGTTAATGTATGTTAATGTATGTTAGAGTGTGCTAACAGGAGAGCATGTTATCGCGTGTTAGGGCATGTTAACACGCATGAACAGAAATGGGCACACATGGACACGTGTTAATGCATGTTAGTGCGTGTTAATGTATGTTAGAGTGCGCTAACAGGAAAGCGTGTTATTGCGTGTTAGGGCATGTTAACATGCATGAACACACATGGGCAAGCGTGTTGTATGTTAGAGTGCGCTAACAGGAAAGCGTGTTATTGCATGTTAGTGCATGTTAGCACGCATGAATGCGTATAAACATACATGGGGATGCATCATGACATGTTAATGTGTGTTAATGCATGTTAATGAGTTAACAGGAAAACGCATTGTGTGTTAATGTGTGAACACGTGAACATGCGTGAACATACAATAACACACATGGACACAGGTGAACACGTTATGGCTGCCGTGTATCATGTCCCACATGTCACGTATGTTATGTATGTTACATACGAAGTCACATACAATGGCTCGCGTGATGTATGATGTGCGTGTGATGACATTAGTCATGTATGACGTCATGTATGATGTCACATATGAAGTCACATACAATGGCTCGCGTGATGTATGATGTGCGTGTGATGACATCCTTGTCGCGTATGACATCACGTATGATGTCACATATGAAGTCACATGGTGCCGTATGTGATGTACGACGTCATGTATGATGTCACATATGAAGTCACGCACGATGTATGATGTGCATGTGACGTCATCCTTGTCATGTATGACGTCACGTATGATGTCACATATGAAGCCACGTGGTGCCATGTGTGATGTACGACGTCACATATGACGTCACATATCACCATGTACGATGTGTGACATGTTGGATGTATGATGCCCTGTCGGATGCATGATATTATGTCCCATGTCATACACGTCATGTATGACGTCACGCGTGATGTTACATATGAAGTCACGTATAACGCCACAAATGACGTACGACGTCATGTATGTTATCACACGCGATGGTGTATGACGCTATGCATGGTACCCCGTGTGATGTATGACGTCGCGTGCAATTTAACATACGGCGTCACGTGTGATACCGTATGTCGTGTGTGACGTCACGCGTGACGTCACGCAGGCGGAGGAGCTGCGGGCGCGGGCGCGGGAGCTGGAGGAGCGCGAGCGGCGCGAGAGCAAGAAGCTGGCGGACGAGGAGGCCCTGCGGCGCCTGCGGGCGGGGGAGGAGCACATCGAGCTGCTGCAGCGCCGCCTGGCGGCCACCAAGCAGGTGAGCGCCGGCCAATCGCCGCGCGGGGATTTGCATAGGGGCGGCGCCTCGCGCCTTATATGGGCGGAGGGAGGAGCCCCGGCGGCCAATGGGGGTTGCGTAGAGGCGGAGCTTCGGGGGAGGGGGCGGAGCGGCTTATATGGGCAAGAGGGGAGCCCTGAGGTTCCAATCAGGTGGCTGGGATTTGCATAGGGGCGGAGCTCAGTGGCGCTGAGGTGGTGCCTTGTGCCTTATATGGGCGGAGGAGGAGCCCCGGCGGCCAATGGGGTTTGCGTAGAGGCGGAGCTTCTGGGGAGGGGGCGGAGCGCCTTATATGGGCAAGGGGGGAGCCCCAAGCTTCCAGTCAGGTGGCTGGGATTTGCATAGGGGCGGAGCTTGGTGGGGCCGAGTAGGTGCCCGGTGCCTTATATGGGTGGGGGAGGAGCGTGTGGCAGCCAATGGGGTGGCTGGGGGTGAAGTGGGGGTGGGGCTTTAGGGGAGGGAGCGGAGCGCCTTATATGGGCAAGGGGGGAGCCCCAAACTTCCAATCAGGTGGCTGGGTTTTACATAGAGGCGGAGCTTCTGGGGAGGGGGTGGAGCGCCTTGTATGGGCGGTGGGGGGAGCCCACAGCTTCCTATCGGGTGGCTGGGATTTGCATAGGGGCGGAGCTCAGTGGCGCTGAGGTGGTGCCTTGTGCCTTATATGGGTGGAGGAGGAGCCCCGGCGGCCAATGGGGCGGCTGGGGATTGCGTAGAGGCGGAGCTTCTGGGGAGGGGGCGGAGCGCCTTATATGGGCAAGGGGGGAGCCCCAAGCTTCCAGTCAGGTGGCTGGGATTTGCATAGGGGCGGAGCTTGGTGGGGCCGAGTAGGTGCCCGGTGCCTTATATGGGTGGGGGAGGAGCGTGTGGCAGCCAATGGGGTGGCTGGGGGTGAAGTGGGGGTGGGGCTTTAGGGGAGGGAGCGGAGCGCCTTATATGGGCAAGGGGGGAGCCCCAAACTTCCAATCAGGTGGCTGGGTTTTACATAGAGGCGGAGCTTCTGGGGAGGGGGTGGAGCGCCTTATATGGGCGGTGGGGGGAGCCCACAGCTTCCTATCGGGTGGCTGGGATTTGCATAGGGGCGGAGCTCAGTGGCGCTGAGGTGGTGCCTTGTGCCTTATATGGGCGGAGGAGGAGCCCCGGCGGCCAATGGGGTGGCTGGGGATTGCGTAGAGGCGGAGCTTCGGGGGAGGGGGCGGAGCGCCTTATATGGGCGGTGGGGGGAGCCCCGAGCTTCCAATCAGGTGGCTGGGATTTGCATAGGGGCGGAGCTTCAGGGGAGGGGGCGGAGCTTGGTGGGGCCAAGTAGGTGCCCGGTGCCTTATGTGGGTGGGGGAGGAGCGTGTGGCAGCCAATGGGGTGGCTGGGGGTGAAGTGGGGGTGGGGCTTTAGGGGAGGGAGCGGAGCGCCTTATATGGGCAAGGGGGGAGCCCCGAGCTTCCAATCAGGTGGCTGGGATTTACATAGGGGCGGAGCTCAGTGGCGCTGAGGTGGTGCCTTGTGCCTTATATGGGTGGAGGAGGAGCCCCGGCAGCCAATGGGGTGGCTGGGGTTTACGTAGAGGCGGAGCTTCGGGGCAGGGGGCGGAGCGCCTTATATGGGCAAGGGGGGGAGCCCCAAACTTCCAATCAGGTGGCTGGGTTTTACATAGAGGCAGAGCTTCGGGGGAGGGGGCGGAGCGCCTTATATGGGCGGTGGGGGGAGCCCACAGCTTCCTATCGGGTGGCTGGGATTTGCATAGGGGCGGAGCTCAGTGGCGCTGAGGTGGTGCCTTGTGCCTTATATGGGTGAGGGGAGGAGCCCCGGCGGCCAATGGGGCGGCTGGGGGTTGCATAGAGGCGGAGCTTCGGGGGAGGGGGCGGAGCGCCTTATATGGGCAAGGGGGGAGCCCCGAGCTTCCAGTCAGGTGGCTGGGATTTGCATAGGGGCGGAGCTTCGGGGGAGGGGGCGGAGCGCCTTATATGGGCGGTGGGGGGAGCCCACAGCTTCCTATCGGGTGGCTGGGATTTGCATAGGGGCGGAGCTCAGTGGCGCTGAGGTGGTGCCTTGTGCCTTATATGGGTGAGGGGAGGAGCCCCGGCGGCCAATGGGGCGGCTGGGGGTTGCATAGAGGCGGAGCTTCGGGGGAGGGGGCGGAGCGCCTTATATAGGCAAGGGGGGAGCCCCGAGCTTCCAATCAGGTGGCTGGGATTTGCATAGGGGCGGAGCTTCGGGGGAGGGGGCGGAGCTTGGTGGGGCCAAGTTGGTGCCCGGTGCCTTATGTGGGTGGGGGAGGAGCGTGTGGCAGCCAATGGGGTGGCTGGGGGTGAAGTGGGGGTGGGGCTTTAGGGGAGGGAGCGGAGCGCCTTATATGGGCAAGGGGGGAGCCCCAAACTTCCAATCAGGTGGCTGGGTTTTACATAGAGGCGGAGCTTCGGGGGAGGGGGCGGAGCGCTTTATATGGGCTGTGGGGGGAGCCCTGAGCTTCCAATCAAGTGGCTGGGATTTGCATAGGGGCGGAGCTCGGTGGCGCTGAGGTGGTGCCTTGTGCCTTATATGGGTGGAGGAGGAGCCCCGGCGGCCAATGGGGTGGCTGGGGTTTACGTAGAGGCGGAGCTTCGGGGGAGGGGGCGGAGCTTCCAATCAGGTGGCTGGGATTTGCATAGGGGCGGAGCTTCGGGGGAGGGGGCGGAGCTTGGTGGGGCCGAGTAGGTGCCTGGTGCCTTATATGGGTGGGGGAGGAGCGTGTGGCAGCCAATGGGGTGGCTGGGGGTGAAGTGGGGGTGGGGCTTTAGGGGAGGGTTCCCCATTGGTTCCCCATTGGCTCCATGATGGTTCCATGATGGTCCCCCATTGGTCCCCTATCAGTCTTCCATTGATCCCCCATTGATCCCCTATTGATCCCCATCGGTCCCCCATCGGTCCCCCATCGGTTCCATGGTGGTTCTCCATTGACTCAATGGTGGTCCCCCATTGGCCCCCATCGCTTCCCCCCATTGGCCGCCGGCAGGAGGAGGAGGCGCTGCTGTCGGAGATGGACGTGACGGGCCAGGCCTTCGAGGACATGCAGGAGCAGAACCTGCGGCTGCTGCAGCAGCTGCGCGAGAAGGACGACGCCAACTTCAAGCTGATGTCGGAGCGCATCAAGGCCAACCAGATCCACAAGCTGCTGCGCGAGGAGAAGGACGAGCTGGGCGAGCAGGTGCTGGCCCTCAAGGCGCAGGTGGGACACGGCGCGGCGCGGGGGGAGCCATAGAGAGGGATGGAGGAGACATAGGGAGGGATGGAGGATACATAGGGGGGGATGGAGGAGACATAGGGGGGATGGAGGAGACGTAGGGGGGGATGGAGGAGACATAGGGGGGATGGAGGAGACATGGGGGGGATGGAGGAGACATAGGGGGGATGGAGGAGACATGGGGGGGATGGAGGAGACATAGGGGGGATGGAGGAGACATAGGGGGGGATGGAGGAGACATAGGGAGGGATGGAGGAGACATAGGGAGGGATGGAGGAGACATAGGGGGGGATGGAGGAGACATAGGGGGGGATGGAGGAGACATAGGGGGGGATGGAGGAGACGTAGGGGGGGATGGAGGAGACGTAGGGGGGGATGGAGGAGACGTAGGGGGGATGGAGGAGACGTGGGGGGGATGGAGGAGACGTAGGGGGGGATGGAGG
Organism: Amazona ochrocephala; assembly: GCA_039720435.1. Classification (NCBI taxonomy): domain Eukaryota; kingdom Metazoa; phylum Chordata; class Aves; order Psittaciformes; family Psittacidae; genus Amazona; species Amazona ochrocephala. The sequence goes on along the minus strand of JBCFXG010000488.1, from coordinate 52,628 downwards.
AGACATAGGGGGGATGGAGGAGACATGGGGGGGATGGAGGAGACATAGGGGGGGATGGAGGAGACATAGGGGGGGATGGAGGAGACATAGGGGGGGATGGAGGAGACATAGGGGGGGATGGAGGAGACATAGGGGGGGATGGAGGAGACATAGGGGGGGATGGAGGAGACATAGGGGGGGATGGAGGAGACATAGGGGGGGATGGAGGAGACATAGGGGGGGATGGAGGAGACATAGGGGGGGATGGAGGAGACATAGGGGGGGATGGAGGAGACGTAGGGGGGGATGGAGGAGACATAGGGGGGGATGGAGGAGACATAGGGGGGATGGAGGAGACATAGGGGGGATGGAGGAGACATAGGGGGGATGGAGGAGACATAGGGGGGATGGAGGAGACATAGGGAGGGATGGAGGAGACATAGGGAGGGATGGAGGAGACAGGGAGGGATGGAGGAGACATAGGGGGGATGGAGGAGACATAGGGGGGATGGAGGAGACATAGGGAGGGATGGAGGAGACATAGGGGGGGATGGAGGAGACATAGGGGGGGATGGAGGAGACATAGGGAGGGATGGAGGAGACATAGGGGGGGATGGAGGAGACATAGGGGGGGATGGAGGAGACGTAGGGGGGGATGGAGGAGACATAGGGGGGGATGGAGGAGCCATAAGTGGGGATGGAGGAGCCATAGGTGGGGATGGAGGAGCCATAAGTGGGGATGGAGGAGCCATAGGTGGGGATGGAGAACCTGGGATGGGGATGGAGGACCCATAAGTGGTGATGGAGAACACATAGGTGGGGATGGAGGACCTGGGATAGTGATGGAGGAGCCATAGGTGGTGATGGAGAACCCATAGGTAGTGATAGAGTAGCCATAGGTAGTGATGGAGAAGCCATAAGTGGGGATGGAGGAGCCATAGGCAGGGATGGAGGACCTGGGATAGGGATGGAGGAACCATAGAGAGGGATGGAGGAGCCATAGATGGTGATGGAGGAGCCATAGATGGTGATGGAGGAGCCATAGATGGTGATGGAGGAGCCATAGATGGTGATGGAGGAGCCATAGATGGTGATGGAGGACCTGGGATGGGGATGGAGGACCCAAAAGTGATGACGAGGACCCAGGACGTGGCTGGCGCCCATGGGCGGCGCTGCAGTTCCTTAAGCGGCCGCTGCGTGGCAGCGCTGCAGTTCCTCAAGCGGCCGCTGAGTGGCGCTGTGCGGCAGTTCCATAAGCGGCCGCTGTGCGGCAGCGCTGCAGTTCCTCAAGCGGCCGCTGCGTGGCGCTGTGCGGCAGGTCCTTAAGCGGCCGCTGTGCGCCAGCGCTGCAGTTCCTTAAGCGGCCGCTGCGTGGCGCTGTGCGGCAGTTCCTTAAGCGGCCGCTGCGCGGCAGCGCTGCAGTTCCATAAGCGGCCGCTGTGTGGCAGCGCTGCAGTTCCTCAAGCGGCCGCTGCGTGGCGCTGTGCGGCAGCGCTGCAGTTCCTCAAGCGGCCGCTGCGCGGCGCTGCAGGTGGACGCGCAGCTGCTGCTGGTGCAGAAGCTGGAGGAGAAGGAGAGGGCGCTGCAGAGCAGCCTCGGGGCCGTGGAGAAGGAGCTGGCGCTGCGGTGCCAGGCCCTGGAGCTGAACAAGAGGAAGGTGGGGATGGGAATGGGAATGGGATGGGGGGGGAATGGGGATGGGGATGGGAATGGGGATGGGGATGGGGGAGGGAATGGGGGGGGAATGGGGATGGGGGGGGAATGGGGATGGGGATGGGGGGGGAATGGGGATGGGGGGGGAATGGGGATGGGGATGGGGATGGGGATGGGGGGGGAATGGGGATGGGATGGGGATGGGGATGGGGGTGGGGATGGGGATGGGGTGGGAATGGGGATGGGAATAGGAATGGGAATGGGGATGTGAATGGGATTGGGGGTGGGACTGGGAATGGTGATAGGATTGGGTTTGGGAATGGACATGGAGTTGGGAATGGGATTGGAATGGGATGGGTATGGGGGTGGGAACGGGAATAGGGATTGGGAATGGGATTGGGAATGAGATCGCGAATGGTGTTGGGGTTGGGATGGGGATGGGATTGGGATTGGGAATGAGAATGAGGTTGGGAATAGGGATGGAAATGGGATTGGGAATGGGAATGAGATTGGGAATAGGGATGGAAATGGGATTGGGAATGGGAATGAGGTTGAGAGTGGGGTGGGAATGGGATTGGGATGGGGATGGGAATAGAAACGGATTGGGAATGGGGATGGGAATGGGATGGAGATGGGGTTGGGGTTGGTGCCGGCGCTGTCCCGTGGCCGTGGCTCCCCCCCCGCTGTCCCGCAGGCGGTGGAGGCGGCGCAGTTGGCCGAGGACCTGCGGGCGCAGGGGGAGCACCTGCAGGGGCGGCTGCGGGCGCTGCAGGGCTGCGCCGCCGAGAACCGCGCCGCCAAGGACAAGGGGGCGCTCAGCCTGCGGGGGGCGCAGGTGGGGCGCTATGGGGCGCTGTGGGGCAGCTATGGGGCTCTATGGGGGTCTATGGGGCTCTATGGGGCTCTATTGGGCTCTATTGGGCAGCCATGGGGGGTGCGGGCGGTGCTGTGCGGCGCGGCCTGCAGGGGGCGGTAAAGGGCCGCGGGGGGCGGAGTCAGGCGAGGCCACGCCCCCTCGGGGGTTTATAATGGGGAGCAATGGGGGTCTATGGGGGGATAAAGGGTGTGGGGATGTATGGGGGGGATATGGGGGTCTATAGGGGGGATAAGAGGGTCTATGGGGCTCTATTAGGTGGCCATGGGGGGGGATATGGGGGTCCATAGGGGTCTATGGGGCTCTATGGGGTCTATGGGGCTCTATGGGGGTCTGTGGGGTTCTATGGGGCTCTATTGGGTGGCCATAGGAGGGCTATGGGGGTCTATGGGGGGATATGGGGGTCTATGGGGGGGATATGGGTCTCTATTAGGTGGCCATGGGGGGGGGATATGGGGGTCCATAGGGGTCTATAGGGCTGTATGGGGGTCTATGGAGGTCTGTGGGGCTCTATGGGGGTCTATGGGGGGGATATGGGGGTCAGTAGGAGTCTATGGGGCTCTATGGGGCTCTATTGAGCGGCCATGGGGGGGTGCGGGCGGTGCTGTGCGGCGCGGCCTGCAGGGGGCGGTAAAGGGCCGCGGGGGGCGGGGTCAGGCGAGGCCACGCCCCCTCCTCACCGCTATAGTGAGGGCCAATGGGGTCTGTGGGTTTCTATGGGGCTCTATGGGGCTCTATGGGGCACTGTGGGCTCTATGGGGCGCTATGGGCTCTATGGGGCGCTATGGGTCCCCAGGAGGAGCTGTCCCGCCTGCGCCGGAAGCTGGAGAAGCAGCGCAAGGTGGAGGTTTACGCCGACGCCGACCAGATCCTGCAGGAGGAGATCAAGGAATACCGGGTGAGCCCCACTGAGCCCCATTGAGCCCCATTGAGCCCTATGGGCCCCATTGAGCCCCATTGAGCCCCATTGAGCCCTATGGGCCCCATTGATCCCCATTGAGCCCTATGGGCCCCATTGAGCCCCATTGAGCCCTATGGGCCCCATTGATCCCCATTGAGCCCTATGGGCCCCATTGAGCCCCATTGAGCCCCATTGAGCCCTATGGGCCCCATTGATCCCCATTGAGCCCTATGGGCCCCATTGAGCCCTGTGGGCCCCATTGAGCCCCATTGATCCACATTGAGCCCCATTGAGCCCTATGGGCCCCATTGAACTACCTTGATCCCCATTGACCTCCATTGAGCCCCATTGAGTCCCATTGATCGCCATTGACCCCCATTGATCCCCATTGAGTCCCATTGAGTCCCATTGATCTCCATTGACCTCCATTGATCCCCATTGATCCCCATTGAGTCCCATTGAACCCCATTGACCTCCATTGATTCCCATTGACCCCCATTGACCCCCATTGATTCCCATTGACCTCCATTGATCCCCATTGACCTCCATTGATCCCCATTGAACCCCCTTGACCCCATTGAATGCCATTGACCTCCATTGACCTCCATTGATCCCCATTGACCCCCATTGACCCCCATTGACTCCCATTGCCCCCCATTGCCCCCCATTGCCCCCCATTGCCCACTATTGACCCCCATTGCCCCCCATTGCCCCTCATTGCCCACCATTGACCCCCATTGACCCCCATTGCCCCCCATTGCCCCCCATTGATCCCCATCGACCCCCATTGCCCCCCATTGACCCCTATTGCCCCCCATTGACCCCCATTGACCCCCATTGACCCCCATTGACCCCCATTGACTCCCATTGCCCCCCATTGACCCCCATTGACTCCCATTGCCCCCCATTGACCCCCATTGCCCCCCATTGACCCCCATTGCCCCCCATTGCCCCCCATGCCCCCCAGGCCCGCCTCACGTGCCCCTGCTGCAACGCCCGCAAGAAGGACGCGGTGCTCACCAAGTGCTTCCACGTCTTCTGCTTCGAGTGCGTGCGGAGCCGCTACGAGACCCGGCAGCGCAAGTGCCCCAAGTGCAACGCGGCCTTCGGGGCCCACGACTTCCACCGCGTCTACATCAGCTGAGCCCCATAGGGACCCATAGGGACCCATAGGGACCATAGGGACCATAGGGACCCATTGAGACCCATAGGGATCCATTGGGACCATAGGGACCCATTGAGACCCATAGGGATACATAGGGACCATAGGACCCAAGTGCAACGCGGCCTTCGGGGCCCACGACTTCCACCGCGTCTACATCAGCTGAGCCCCATAGGGACCCATAGGGACCCATAGGGACCCATTGAGACCCATAGGGACCCATAGGGGTACATAGGGACCCATAGGGACCCATAGGGACCATAGGGACCATAGGGACCCATTGAGACCCATAGGGATACATAGGGACCCATTGAGACCCATAGGGACCCATAGGGGCCATAGGGACCCACAGGGATACATAGGGACCATAGGGACCCATAGGGACCCATAGGGATACATAGGGACCATAGGGACCCATAGGGACCCATTGGGACCCATTGAGACCCATAGGGACCCATAGGGGTACATAGGGGCCATAGGGACCCATAGGGACCTATACGGGTACATAGAGACACATGGGGTACATAGGGACCCATAGGGGTACATAGGGGCCATAGGGACCCATAGGGACCTATAGGGGTACATAGAGATACATGGGGTACATAGGGACCCATAGGGACCCATAGGAACACATAGGACCCATAGGGACCCATAGAGGTCACAAAGCCCCATGGGGACCCATATAGATCATAGGGACCCAGAGGAGCCATAGAGCCCATAGAGAGAGACCCATAGACACCCCATAGAGACCCATAGACACCCCATAGAGATCCATAGACATCCCATAGAGACCCATAAGCACCCCATAGAGACCCATAGACATCCCATAGAGACCCATAGACACCCCATAGAGATCCATAGACACCCCATAGAGACCCATAGACATCCCATAGAGACCCATAGACACCCCATAGAGACCCATAGACACCCCATAGAGATCCATAGACACCCCATAGAGACCCATAGACATCCCATAGAGACCCATAGACACCCCATAGAGACCCATAGACACCCCATAGAGACCCATAGGCACCCCATTGGTCTCTATGGTTATATATGGGGCCCATGACTTATAACACATCTACATCAACTGAGCCCCACTGCACCCTATGGAGACCCATAGGGATCCCATTGCCCCATTGATCCCTATGGGCACCCCTTAGAGCCCCATTGATCCCTATGGACGCCACATTGAGCCCTGTGGGCACCCTATAGAACCCCATTGATCCCTATGGGCACCCTATAGAGCCTCATTGAGCCCTATGGGCACCCCATAGAACCCCATTGATCCCTATGGGCACCTCATAGAGCCCCATTGATCCTTGTGGACACCCTATAGAGCCCCATTGATCCCTATGGACACCCCATAGAACCCCATTGATCCCTATGGGTACCCCATAGAATCCCATTGATCCCTATGGGCACCCCATAGAGCCCCATTGATCCCATGGGCACTCCTATTGAGCCCTATGGGCACCCCATTGATCCCTATGGGCACCCCATAGAGCCCCATTGATCCCTATGGGCACCCCGTAGAGCCCCATTGATCCCTATGGGCACCCTGTAGAGCCCCATTGATCCCTATGGGCACCCTATAGAGCCGCATTGATACTATTTGCACCCCATAGAGCTCCATTGATCCCTATGGACACCCCATAGAGCCCCATTGATCCCTGTGGTTATCTGTGGGGCCCACGACTGCCACTGTGTCTACATCGGCTGAGCCCCACAGCACCCCATAGACACCCCATAGTGCCCCATAGACACCCCATAGTGCCCCATAGGCACCCCGCTGATCCCTATGGCCACCCCATGGCAGCGATGGAGCCCATGGCTTCCACTGCGTCCACATCAGCTGAGCCCCATAGGGACCCATAGAGCCCCATTGCTCCTCATAGAGCCCCATTGCACCCCATAGGCACCTATGAGCTTTGCTGTGGGTCAGCCCCACCTTGGAGGACCATGGGCCCCTCTATGGCTGTGTTAATTGAACCCCATGGCTGCCCCATAGCGACCCATGGCTGCCCCATAGTGACCCATGGCTGCCCCCCCCCCCCCAACCCATATCCCCCCTAATAAAGTGCTTGGAGCCATTGTCTGTGTGTGCTTATGGGGGGGGGACCATAGAGACGGGGCCACAACCATAGAGATGTGGGGCTACCGTGGTAACCATAGAGCGCTGGAGGACCTCGCTGATAGAGCGTCTCTATGGCAACCATAGAGCTCTGGAGGACCTCGCTGCTAGAGCGTCTCTATGGGTAACCATAGAGCTCTGGAGGACCTCGCTGATAAGAGCGTCTCTATGGGTACCATAGAGCTGTGGAGGACCTCGCTGCTAGACCGTCTCTATGGGTACCATAGAGCTCTGGAGGACCTCGCTGCTAGAGCGTCTCTATGGGTACCATAGAGCTGTGGAGGACCTCGCTGCTAGAGAGTCTCTATGGGTACCATAGAGCTGTGGAGGACCTCGCTGCTAGAGCGTCTCTATGGGTACCATAGAGCTCTGGAGGACCTCGCTGCTAGAGCGTCTCTATGGGTACCATAGAGCTGTGGAGGACCTCGCTGCTAGAGCATCTCTATGGGTAACCATAGAGCTCTGGAGGACCTCGCTGATAGAGCGTCTCTATGGGTACCATAGAGCTGTGGAGGACCTCGCTGATAGAGCGTCTCTATGGCAACCATAGAGCTGGAGGACCGCCGGCCCAGCGCGCCCCGCCGGAGGCCGGAAGTAGGCCCCGCCTCTTCCCATCAGGCCCCGCGGCGGGAGCGAGGAGCGATGGAGCCGACGGAGGGTACCGGGGGGGGGGATGACACTCTCACGTGACCCCTCGGGACCCACACGTGACCCCATTACCCCCCCATTGCCCCCCCCCCATTGACCCCATTGCCCCCCCCCAGGCCCCCCCCTCTGCCGCGAGCTTTGGGGCTCAATGGAGGCCGCTCAGTACCGGGGGGACCCCCGGGGGGGGCTCCAAAGGCTCCGCCCCCCCGGGGCCCGATCCGGGTCCGGACTGCACCAATTGGCGGTGGTGAGGGGGGGGTTTGGTGCCTATGGGGTCCATAGGGGTCTATGGGGGGGGGTATTGGTGCCTATGGGGCCCATAGGGGTCTTTGGGGGGGGTATTGGTGCCTATGGGGTCCATAGGGCTCTATGGGGGGGGCATTGGTGCCTATGGGGTCCATAGGGCTCTATGGGGGGGGGTATTGGTGCCTATGGGGTCCATAGGGCTCTATGGGGGGGGGTATTGGTGCCTATGGGGTCCATAGGGCTCTATGGGGGGGGGTATTGGTGCCTATGGGGTCCATAGGGCTCTATGGGGGGGGTATTGGTGCCTATGGGGCCCATAGGGCTCTATGGGGGGGGCATTGGTGCCTATGGGGCCCATAGGGCTCTATGGGGGGGGTATTGGTGCCTATGGGGTCCATAGGGCTCTATGGGGGGGGGGCATTGGTGCCTATGGGGCCCATAGGGTCAATGCCCCCCCTGTGCCCCCCCAGCGGCTGCTGCTGCCCCAGGGGTACCCCCACAGTGTGAGCCCCGATTACCTCCAGTACCAGTGCTGGGACTCAGTGCAGGTGGGAAGGGGGGGGAACTGGGGGGGGAATGGTTCTAACTGGTTCTAACCAGTTCTAACTGGTTCTAACCGGTTCTATCCGGTTCTAACCGGTTCTATCCGGTTCTAACTGGTTTCTAACCGGTTTCTAACCGGGTTCTAACTGGTTCTAACCAGTTCTAGCCGGTTCTAACCGGTTCTAACTGGTTCTAACTGGTTTCTAACTGGTTCTAACTGGTTTCTAACCGGTACTAACCGGTTCTAACTGGTTTCTAACTGGTTTCTAACTGGTTTCTAACCGGTTCTAACTGGTTTCTAACTGGTTTCTATCTGGTTCTATCCGGTTCTAACTGGTTCTAACTGGTTCTAACCGGTTCTAACCGGTTCTAACTGGTTTCTAACTGGTTCTAACCGGTTCTAACTGGTTTCTAACCGGTTCTAACTGGTTCTATCCGGTTTCTAACCGGTTCTGACTGGTTTCTAACTGGTTTCTAGCCGGTTCTAACTGGTTTCTAACTGGTTTCTAACCGGTTCTAACTGGTTTCTAACCGGTTCTAACTGGTTTCTAACTGGTTCTAACTGGTTTCTAACTGGTTCTAACTGGTTTCCAACTGTTTCTAACTGGTTCTAACTGGTTTCTAACCGGTTCTAACTGGTTTCTAACCGGTTCTAACTGGTTTCTAACCGGTTCTAACTGGTTTCTATCCGGTTCTAACTGGTTTCTAACTGGTTTCTAACTGGTTCTATCCGGTTCTAACCGGTTCTAACCGGTTCTACTGGTTTCTATCCGGTTCTATCCGGTTTCTAACCGGTTCTAACCAGTTCTAACTGGTTTCTAACTGGTTCTAACTGGTTTCTAACTGGTTTCTAACCGGTTCTAACTGGTTTCTATCCGGTTCTATCTGGTTCTAACCAGTTCTATCCGGTTCTATCCGGTTCTAACCGGTTCTAACTGGTTTCTAACTGGGTTCTATCTGGTTCTAACTGGTTTCTAACCAGTTCTAACTGGTTTCTATCCGGTTCTATCCGGTTTCTAACTGGTTTCTAACCGGTTCTAACTGGTTCTAACCGGTTTCTACCTGGTTTCTAACTGGTTTCTAACCGGTTCTGACCGGTTCTGTCCGGTTCTCTCCGGCCCCAGGCCCTCTGCTCCTCCTTGGCGGGGGCCCTCTCCGCCCGCGCTGTGCTCGAGGCCATGGGGGTGGGCGACGGCGCCGCCACCGTCACCGGGGCCACCCTGACCTGGGTGCTGCGGGGTCAGTGCCCGAAAAGCCCCTTTTTCACCCCAAAAACGGCTTCGGCGACCCCCAAAACCCCCATTTTCACCCCAAAATCCCCCTGGAACCCCCCAAATCCTCCAGTTTCACCCCAGAATGGGCCTTAACCCCCCCCAAAATCACCCTTTTTTACTGCAAAACACCCGAATCCCTCATTTTCACCCCAAAATCCCCTTTGGGACCCAAACCCCTCCTGTTTCAACCCAAAATGTGCCTCAGAACCCCTAAAATCACCGCTTTTCGCCCCAAAATCCCCTTTTTCACACCAAAATGTGCTCCGGGGACCCAAAAATGGCACTTTTCGCCCCAAATCTGACTCAAACACCCCCAAAATCTCTCCTTTTCACCCCAAAAAAAACCTTTTCTGACCCAAAATCGCCCTTTTTCACCCCAAATCCATGTCACCCACAGATGGGGTGGGGATGGTGACGCGCATCACATTCGCCTGCCTGCAGGGTGAGCACTGGGATGAACTGGGAGTAATGGGAGAGGGCATTGGTCCATACCGGTCCATACCGGTCCATACTGGTCCATACTGGTCCATACCGGTCCAATACCGGTCCATACTGGCCCATACCGGTCCATACCGGTCCATACTGGTCCATACCGGTCCTTACTGGTTCCCCCCCATAGGAGCCGCCTGGACTGTGAGGCCAAGCAGTGGCGGTGAGACCCCGCCCCCTTCTCTAAGCCCCACCCCTTCCCATTCACACCGCCCTCAAACCACGCCCCCCTCAGCCATGCCCGTTCCCCATTGGCTCTGCCCTTCCCCAAGCCCCGCCTCCTTCCCCATTCACACCTCAAGCCATGCCCCCCCTCAGCCACGCCCGTTCCCCATTGGCTCTGCACTCCCCCCGCCCCCTTCCCCATTCACACTGCCCTCAACCACGCCCCCCTCAGCCATGCCCGTTCCCCATTGGCTCTGCCCTTCCCCAAGCCCCGCCTCCTTCCCATTCACACCTCAAGCCACACCCCCCCTCAGCCATGCCCGTTTCCATTGGCTCTGCGCTCCCCCCAAGCCCCGCCCCCTTCCCCATTCATGCCGCTCTCTACCACGCCCCCCCTCAGCCACGCCTGTTTCCCATTGGCTCTGCGCCCCCCCCGCCCCCTTCCCCATTCACACCGCCCTCAAGCCACGCCCCCCTCAGCCACGCCCATTCCCCATTGGCTCTGTGCCCCCCAAGCCCCGCCCCCCCGAGCCCAAGCTCGCCTCCTATTGGCCCGCCCAGGCTGGCCGCTGACGTGCTCAATGACGTGGCGCTGGTGCTGGAGCTGCTGGCGCCGGGTTGGCCGCGCGCCGGCCCCGACCCTCCTGACGCTGGCGGCGGCGGGAAAGGTGACGGCCACGCCCACCGCGTGACGTCAGGGGAGGGAAGGGGCGGGGCTTAAAGGGGGGTAATGAAGGGGCAATGGGGGGTAATGAAAGGGTTAATGGGGGGCAATGAAGGGGGCAATGGGGGTAATGAAGGGGTTAATGGGGGTAATGAAGGGGTTAATGGGGGTAATGAAGGGGTTAATGGGGTTAATGGGGGTAATGAAGGGGTTAATGGGGGCAATGGGGGTAATGAAGGGGTTAATGGGGGTAATGAAGGGGTTAATGGGGGCAATGAGGGGTAATGAAGGGGTTAATGGGGGGTAATGAAGGGGTTAATGGGGGCAATGGGGGTAATGAAGGGGTCAATGGGGCAATGGGGGTAATGAAGGGGTTAATGGGGGGTAATGAAGGGGTTAATGGGGGTAATGAAGGGGTTAATGGGGTAATGAAGGGGTTAATGGGGGCAATGGGGGTAATGAAGGGGTTAATGGGGGTAATGAAGGGGGTTAATGGGGGTAATGAAGGGGTTAATGGGGGGCAATGGGGTGGGACCCGGGCCTACATCAGAGTGGACTGGGGGATAGTGGTGTGCATGGGGGTGTGGTGAGGGTGACCCTGGTCCATCCCGGTCCATACTGGTCCATACTGGTCCATACTGGTCCATACCGGTTCATATGGTCCATACCGGTCCATACTGGTCCATACCGGTCCATACCGGTCCATACTGGTCTATACTGGTCCATACTGGTCCCCAGTGCGTGGTGGGGGTCGCCGGCGGCGCCACCCGCGCCGCTTTGGCCGTGCACCAGGCCCGGAGGGACAACGTGGCCGAGGTGGCCGCTAAGGACAGCAGCCAGGTGAGCACTGGGATGGACTGGGATGGACTGGGATGGATTGGGATGGACTGGGATGGATTGGGATGGACTGGGATGGATTGGGATGGACTGGGATGGACTGGGATGGATTGGGATGGACTGGGATGGACTGGGATGGACTGGGATGGATTGGGATGCACTGGGATGGACTGGGATGCACTGGGATGCACTGGGATGCACTGGATGGACTGGGATGCACTGGGATGCACTGGGATGGACTGGGACCTCCATAAGGGCCATTATGGGGGGGGTTTAAGGGGTGTTACTGGTGCCATACTGGTGCCATACTGGTGCCATACTGGTGCCATACTGGTGCCATACTGGTGCCATACTGGTGTTACTGGTGCCATACTGGTGCCATACTGGTGTTACTGGTGCCATACTGGTGCCATACTGGTGTTACTGGTGCCATACTGGTGCCATACCGGTATCAATGGCAGGAGACGCTGGTGAATGGGGCCGGGCTGCTGCTGGCGCTGCTGCTGCTGCCGGCGCTGGAGGGGCGGCCGTGGTAAGGGAGGGGCGTGGGAAAACGGGGGCGTGGCCTACAGCGAGCTGCGCGTGGATTGGCTGCGAGCGGCCCGGGTGGGGGAGTGGTCTTGGGAGGGGGCGGGGCTTCGGCGCGGTGTGAATGGAGCGAGGGGGTGTCAATGGGAGGGGGCGGGGCTTGGGGGGGAAGGGGGGCGTGGTTTCGATGGGGGTGAATGAATGGAGCAGGGGCCGACCCAGGGGGTATGGGGGGGGGTTTGGGGCTTCCCTATTGGCTCTATGGGGTTTTGGGGACCCCCTATTGGGTCTGTGGGGTTTTGGGGTCCCCCCATTGTCTCTATGGGGTTTTGGGGTCCCCCCATTGTCTCTATGGGGTTTTCGGGTCCTCTATGGGGTTTTGGGGTCCCCCCATTGTCTCTATGGGGTTTTGGGGTCCCCCCATTGTCTCTATGGGGTTTTGGGGTCCCCCCCCATTGTCTCTATGGGGTTTTTGGGGTCCCCCCATTGTCTCTATGGGGTTTTGGGGTGCCCCCCCATTGTCTCTATGGGGTTTTGGGGTCCCCCCCCATTGTCTCTATGGGGTTTTGGGGTCCCCCCATTGTCTCTATGGGGTTTTGGGGTCCCCCCCCATTGTCTCTATGGGGTTTTGGGGTCCCCCCCAGGCTGACTTGGGGGGTGGTGGCGCTGCTGCTCCTGACCCACGTGGGCGCCAACCTGCGGGCGGTGGGGGCCCTGCGCCTGCGCAGCCTCAATAGGCCCCGCCTCCGGCTGGCGGTGGGCGGGGCCTTGAGGGGCGGGGCCAAAGGAGGGGGCGGAGCCATCACTGTCCCCACCCCCGAGGAGGTGAACCCCCGAGAGCCGCTGCTGCCCGGTGAGTGATGGCGCCCAATGGCACCCAATGGGACCCAATGGGACCCAATGGCACCCAATAGCACCCAATGGCACCCAATGGCACCCAATAGCACCCAATGGCACCCAATGGCACCCAATAGCACCCAATGGCACCCAATAGCACCCAATGGCACCCAATGGCACCCAATAGCACCCAATGGCACCCAATAGCACCCAATGGGACCCAGTAGCACCCAATGGATCCAATGGCACCCAATAGCACCCAATGGGACCCTATAGGGCATCACCCCCCCAATAGCACCCAATGGGACCCTATAGGGCGTCACCCCCCCAATGGCACCCAATAGCACCCAGTGGCACCCAATGGGAACCTATAGGGCATCACCCCCCCAATAGCACCCAATGGGACCCTATAGGGCATCCCCCCCCCACAATGGCACCCATTGTCCCCCCCCCATCACCCCTCCCAGCCCCATATCACCCTATGCCTGCTCCCCCTCTTGTTCCACCCTGATGACATCACCGTGACGTCACCGTGACGTCACCGTGACGTCACCCCAGGCTTCAGCACCCGCCTCCAGCTCCACTTGGGTGCCCCCCTGCACCGATTGGTCAAGAGGTGAGAGCGCCCCCATGGTATGGGGGGGGGACCCCAATGGGACCCAATGGGGGGCTCAGGACCCAATGGGGTGCTCAGGACCCAAGGGGACCCAATGGGACCCAATGGGGGGCTCAGGACCCAATGGGACCCAATGGGACCCAATGGGGGGCTCAGGACCCAAGGGGACCCAATGGGACCCAATGGGGGGCTCAGGACCCAATGGGGAGCTCAGGACCCCATGGGACCCAATGGGACTCAATGGGACCCAGTGGGGGGCTCAGGACCCAATGGGACTCAATGGGGCTCAATGGGACCCAATGGGGGCTCAGGACCCAATGGGACCCAATGGGACTCAATGGGACCCAATGGGGGGCTCAGGACCCAGTGGGGAGCTCAGGACCCAATGGGACCCAATGGGACTCAATGGGACCCAATGGGGGCTCAGGACCCAATGGGACCCAATGGGACTCAATGGGACTCAATGGGACCCAATGGGGTGCTCAGGACCCAATGGGACCCCATGGGACTCAATGGGACCCAATGGGGAGCTCAGGACCCAATGGGACCCAATGGGACTCAATGGGACCCAGTGGGGAGCTCAGGACCCAATGGGACCCAATGGGACTCAATGGGACCCAGTGGGGAGCTCAGGACCCAAAGGGACCCAATGGGAACCAATGGGACTCAATGGGGGCTCAGGACCCAATGGGACCCAATGGGACTCAATGGGACCCAGTGGGGGGCTCAGGACCCAATGGGACTCAATGGGACCCAATGGGGGCTCAGGACCCAATGGGACCCAATGGGACCCAATGGGACTCAATGGGACCCAATGGGGGCTCAGGACCCAAAGGGACCCAATGGGAACCAATGGGACTCAATGGGGGCTCAGGACCCAATGGGACTCAATGGGACTCAATGGGGCTCAGGACCCAATGGGACCCAATGGGACTCAATGGGACCCAGTGGGGAGCTCAGGACCCAAA
>JBCFXG010000488.1:0-37910 GCA_039720435.1 Amazona ochrocephala | reverse complement strand
TGACCCCCTATATCCCCTATAGAACCCCCTATATCCCCTATAGAACCCCCTTAAACCCCCTATACCCCCTTAGACCCCCTATACCCCCTATAGAACCCCCTATATCCCCTATAGAACCCCCTTAAACCCCTGTATGCCCCCTTAGACCCCCGTATACCCCCTTAGACCCCCTATATCCCCTATAGAACCCCCTTAAACCCCCCTATACCCCCTTAGACCCCCTATATCCCCTATAGAACCCCCTTAAACCCCCCTATACCCCCTTAGACCCCCTATATCCCCTATAGAACCCCCTTAAACCCCCCTATATCCCCCTTAGACCCCCTATATCCCCTATAGAACCCCCTTAAACCCCCCTATACCCCCTTAGACCCCCTATATCCCCTATAGAACCCCCCTATTTCCCCTGTATAACTCCCTGTATCCCCTATAGACCCCTTCAACCCCCCCTATATCCCCTATAGGACCCCTTCAGCCCCCCCCATCACCCCACATCCTGACCCCATTTCTTCCCCCCCCCCCCCCCCAGCTCTCCGTAGCCTGAACCCCTTGAACACGGTGAGTGGTACCTATAGGGGCCATAGGGTGCTATGGGGGGGGCTATGGGGGGGGTCATAAAGGGGCTATGGGGGGGTCATATAGAGGCTATAGGGGGGGCTATGGGGGGGTCATATAGGGGCTATATTGGGGTCATAAAGGGGCTATGGGGGGGTCATAGAGGGGCTGTAGGGGGGGTCATAAAGGGGCTATGGGGGGGTCATAAAGGGGCTATGGGGGGGTCATAAAGGGGCTATGGGGGGGTCATAAAGGGGCTATGGGGGGGGTCATAAAGGGGCTATGGGGGGGTCATAAAGGGGCTATGGGGGGGTCATAAAGGGGCTATGGGGGGGGTCATAAAGGGGCTATGGGGGGGGTCATAAAGGGACTGTGGGGGGCCTATAGGGGCTATGGGGGGGTCATAAAGGGGCTATGGGGGGGGTCATAAAGGGGCTATGGGGGGGTCATAAAGGGGCTATGGGGGGGGTCATAAAGGGGCTATGGGGGGGGTCATATAGAGGCTATAGGGGTCCTGACCCCCCCCTCAGCCCCCCCAATGGCGGGGCGTGGCCGCGGAGGCCAAGAAGACCTTCGTGAGGGACAGGCCCCACGTGAACGTGGGCACCATCGGGCACGTGGACCATGGCAAAACCACCCTGACGGCCGCCATCACCAAGAGTGAGCCCGAAACGGGGGGGGGGGACCCCCAAAATTGTGTTCGGGGGGCGGAAAATGGGGTAAAAAAGGGAGAAAAAGGGGGTTTGGAGGGGCACAAAATGGCGGCCCCGGGGGGACAAAATGGCCGCCGGGTGGGCACAAAATGGCGGCCGGGGGGGTTAAAAGGGTATCGAAACGCCCCAAAGTGCCCCAAAATTGGGGGGTTTTGGGGTTTTTTGGGGGGAATTGTGGTAAAAGAGGGGTTAAAGGCTTTGGGGTGACCCCCCCATTGCTTTCAATGTGGGGGGGACCCCGAAAAGTGAGGGGGGCTCTCAGAGACTCCAAGATGGTGGCTGCAGGGACCCAAAATGGCCACCGAAGGGGCTTAAAATGGTATCAAAACGCCCCAAAGTGCCCCAAAATTGGGGGGTTTTGGGTCAAAATGGGTCTGAGCCCCCCCCCTCATTGCCTTCAATGTGGGGGGGGACCCCTAAAAGTGGGGGGGGGAGGCTCAGAGGGCACAAGATGGCGGCTGCAGGGACCCAAAATGGCCACCGAAGGGGCTTAAAATGACATCAAAACACCCCAAAGTGCCCCAAAATTGGGGGTTTTGGGTCAAAATGGGTCTGAGCCCCCCCTCTCATTGCCTTCAATGTGGGGGGGGACCCCTAAAAGTGGGGGGGACCCCTGAAAGTGGGGGGACCCCTAAAAGTGGGGGGGGGTGGCTCAGAGGGCACAAGATGGCGGCTGCAGGGACCCAAAATGGCTGCCGGAGGGGGCTCAAGATGGCGGCCGGAAGTACCCAACCCCCCTTAAACCCCCCAAAACTCCCCCAAAACCGCGGGGTTTTGGGTCATTTCGGGCTAAAAAAGGACAGGAGGCGGCGGGGTGACCCCGTTTCCCCTCGTTTCAGTCCTGGCGGCCTCGGGCGGCGCCGAGTTCAAGGCCTATGAGGAGATCGACAGCGCCCCGGAGGAGCGGGCCCGGGGCATCACCATCAACGCGGCCCACGTGGAGTACGCCACGGCCAAGCGGCACTATGCGCACACCGACTGCCCCGGGCACGCCGACTACGTCAAGGTGAGCCAAAGCACCAAAAACGGGCTTTTTACCTCAAAAACGGGGGGTTTTAACTCAAAAATGGGCTTTTTACCTCAGAATTGGGGCTTTCTGCGGCAAAAACGGGGCTTTTTACCTCAAAAATGGGCTTTTTACCTCAAAAATGGGCTTTTTACCTCAAAAATGGGGCTTTTTACCTCAGAAATGGGCTTTTTACCTCAAAAATGGGCTTTTTACCTCAGAATTGGGGCTTTCTGCGGCAAAAATGGGCTTTTTACCTCAAAAATGGGCTTTTTACCTCAGAAATGGGGCTTTTTACCTCAAAAATGGGGCTTTTTACCTCAAAAATGGGGTTTTTTACCTCAAAAATGGGGCTTTTTACCTCAGAAATGGGCTTTTTACCTCAAAAATGGGGCTTTTTGCCTCAAAAACAGGGCTTTTTACCTCAAAAATGGGGCTTTTTGCCTCAGAAATGGGCTTTTTACCTCAAAAATGGGGCTTTTTGCCTCAAAAATGGGGTTTTTACCTCAAAAATGGGTGTTTTTGCCTCAAAAATGGGCTTTTTGCCTCAAAAATGGGGCTTTCTGCAGCAAAAATGGGGCTTTTTACCTCAAAAATGGGGCTTTTTGCCTCAAAAATGGGCTTTTTGCCTCAAAAATGGGCTTTTTACCTCAAAAATGGGGCTTTTTGCCTCAAAAATGGGGCTTTTTCCCTCAAAAATGGGGCTTTTTACCTCAAAAATGGGGCTTTTTCCCTCAAAAATGGGCTTTTTCCCTCAAAAATGGGCTTTTTCCCTCAAAAATGGGCTTTTTCCCTCAAAAATGGGCTTTTTGCCTCAGAAATGGGGCTTTTTATCTCAAAAACGGGGCTTTTTCCCTCAAAAATGGGCTTTTTACCTCAAAAATGACTGTTTTTACCCCAAAAGTGTCTCTTTTTACCTCAAAATAACCTTTTTTACCTCAAAATGAACGTTTTTACCTCAAAACCGATGCTTTTTATTGCAGAAACGCCCCTTTTTGCCCCAAACTGAGCCTTTACTGCCGAAACGATGCTTTTTGGTGCAGACCCCCCCTTTTTTACCTCAGAAATGGCTCCCATGGCTGGGGGTCCCCGTTGGCTGTTGGGCCCTGTCCCATAGCAGTGCCCCTGCCCCATAGCAATGCCCCTGCCCCACAGCAGTGCCCCTGCCCCACAGCAGTGCCCCACAGCAGTGCCCCTGCCCCACAGCAGTGCCCCACAGCAGTGCCCCAGCCCCATAGCAGTGCCCCATAGCAGTGCCCCTGCCCCACCTCAGTGCCTCTGCCCCCCAGAACATGATCACGGGGACGGCTCCGCTCGACGGCTGCATCCTGGTGGTGGCGGCCACGGACGGGCAAATGCCTCAGACCAGGGAGCACCTCCTGCTGGCCAAGCAGGTCCATGGGGATAGGGATAGGGATAGGGATACGGATAGGGATAGGGATAGGGATAGGGATATGGGGGGGATCTATGGGGGGCTATGGGGGGGGCTATGGGGGGGCTATGGGGTGGGTATGGAGCTCTATTGGGGCCAATGGGAGGCTGGGAGGGGGCGTGGCCTCAGTGGGAGGAGGGCGTAGACACAGTCGAGGGGGCGTGGCCTCAGAGGAGGCATGGTCACAATCGAGGGGGGCGTGGCCTCAGTGGGAGGAGGCGTGGTCACAATCGAGGGGGCGTGGCCTCAGTGGGAGGGGGCGTGTTCACAGTCGAGGGGGCGTGGCCTCTGGGTGGGGGCGTGATCACAGTCGAGGGGGCATGGCCTCAGTGGGAGGGGGCGTGGTCACAATCGAGGGGGCGTGGCCTCAGTGGGAGGAGGTGTGGTCACAGTCGAGGGGGCGTGGCCTCAGTGGGAGGGGGCGTGGACACACTCGAGGGGGTGTGGACACACTCGAGGGGGCGTGGCCTCAGGAGGGTCTATGGGGGGTATATGAAGGGTCTATGGGGGTCTGTGGGGGGGATATGGGGTCTATGGGGGGATATGGGGTCTATGGGGGGATATGGGGATCTGGGGGGCGCTATGGGGTATGTATGGGGCCTATGTGTCCCTATGGGTCCCTATGGGTCCCTATGGTTCCTATGTCCCCATACACCCCTCTATGTCCCCATACACCCCCATATGTCCCCATACACCCCTGTATCTCCCCATAGACCCCTATCCGTGCCCCATAGACCCCATCCGTGCCCCATAGACCCCATCCGTGCCCCATAGCCCCTGTCCGTGCCCCACAGGTGGGGGTGCGCCACGTGGTGGCCTACGTGAACAAGGCGGACGCGGTGCAGGACCCGGAGCTGCTGGCGCTGGTGGAGCTGGAGCTGAGGGAGCTGCTGCAGGAGATGGGGTTCGATGGGGAGGGCACCCCCATAGTGGTGGGGTCTGCCCTGTGCGCCCTGCAGGTACCCATAGGGACCCATAGAGACCCATAGATACCCATAGGGACCCATAGAGACACATAGGGACCCATAGATACGCCATAGAGACACATAGGGACCCATAGATACCCCATAGGTACCTATTGATACTTCATAGACACTTACAAACACCTATTGGTACCATAGAGCCCCCATTGAGCCCCATAGAGACGCCATAGAGCCCCATAGAGCCCCATAGAGACGCCATAGAGCCACATAGAGCCCCATAGAGCCCATAGAGACCTCATAGCCCCCATAGAGCCCCCATAAATCCCATAGAGCCCCCATAGAGACCCCACCGAGCCCCATAGAGCCCCCATTGAGCCCCATTGAGCTCATAGAGCCCCCATAGAGCCCCATAGAGAACCCATGGAGCCCATAGAGATGCCATAGAGCCCCATAGAGACCTCATAGAGCCCCCATAAATCCCATAGAGCCCCCATAGAGCCCCCATAGAGCCCCATAGAGCCCCCATAGAGACCCCATAGAGCCCCATAGAGCCCCCATAGAGCCCCATAGAGCCCCCATAGAGCCCCCATTGAGCCCCATAGAGCCCCCACTGAGACCCCATAGAGCCCCATTGAGACACCATAGAGCCCCGTAGAGACCTCATAGAGCCCCCATAGAGCCCCCATTGAGCCCCATAGAGCCCCCACTGAGACCCCATAGAGCCCCATTGAGCCCCATAGAGATGCCATAGAGCCCCATAGACCCCCATTGAGCTCATAGAGCCCCCATAGAGCCCCATAGAGCCCCATTGAGACTCCACCGAGCCCCATAGAGCCCCCATAGAGCCCATAGAGACCTCATAGCCCCCATAGAGCCCCCATAAATCCCATAGAGCCCCCATAGAGACCCCACCGAGCCCCATAGAGCCCCCATTGAGCCCCATTGAGCTCATAGAGCCCCCATAGAGCCCCATAGAGAACCCATGGAGCCCATAGAGATGCCATAGAGCCCCATAGACCCCATCGAGCCCCCATAAATCCCATCGAGCCCCCATAGATCCCCATAGGGACCCCATAGATCCCCATAGGTACCCCATAGAACCCCATAGATTCCCATAGGGACCCCATAGATCCCCATAGGTACCCCATAGAACCCCATAGATCCCCATAGAACCCCATAGATCCCCATAGGGACTCCATAGGGACCCCATAGATCCCCATAGGTACCCCATAGAACCCCATAGATCCTCATAGAGCCCCATAGATCCCCATAGAGCCCCATCGAGCCCCATGGGCCCCCCTGTCCCTTGTTGCCCCCCAGGACCGGGAGCCGGAGCTGGGCCTGAACTCGGTGCTGAAGCTGCTGGAGGCCATCGACAGCCACATCCCGCTGCCCCCCCGCGACCTGGAGCGCCCCTTCCTGCTGCCCGTCGAGGCCGTGCACTCCATCCCCGGTGCGCCCCATAGCGCCCCATGGCCACCATTGGGGTCTATGGGGACCCATTGAGAGCCATTGAGCTCCATAGCGCCCCATAGCGACCGTTGGGGTCTATGGGGACCCATTGAGCGCCATTGAGAGCCATTGAGAGCCATTGAGAGCCATTGAGAGCCATTGAGCCCATTGAGTGCCATTGAGTGCCATTGAGCGCCATTGAGCTCCATAGCGCCCCATAGCGCCCCATAGCGACCGGGGGGGCTGTGGGGACCCATTGAGAGCCATTGAGTGCCATTGAGCGCCATTGGGCGCCATTGAGTGCCATTGAGCGCCATTGAGCGCCATTGAGTGCCATTGAGCGCCATTGGGCGCCATTGAGCGCCATTGAGTGCCATTGGGCGCCATTGAGCGCCATTGAGAGCCATTGGGCGCCATTGAGCGCCATTGGGCGCCATTGAGTGCCATTGAGCGCCATTGGGCGCCATTGAGCGCCATTGAGTGCCATTGAGCGCCATTGAGCGCCATTGAGCGCCATTGAGTGCCATTGAGCTCCATAGCGCCCCATGGCGCCCCATAGCGACCGGGGGGGCTGTGGGGAGCCATTGAGTGCCATTGAGAGCCATTGAGCGCCATTGAGCTCCATGGCACCCCATAGCGACTGTTGGGACCTATGGGGAGCCATTGAGTGCCACTGAGCTCCATAGCGCCCCATAGCGACCATTGGGACCTATAGGGACCCATTGAGAGCCATTGAGCTCCACTGAGCTCCATTGAACTCCATTGAGCCCATTGAGCCCCATTGAGCCCCATTGACCCCATTGAGCCCATTGACCCCATTGAGCCCCATTGAGCTCCAATGATCCCATTGAACCCCATTGAGCCCCATTGACCCCCCTGAGCCCCACTGAGCTCCATTGACCCCATTGAGCCCCATTGAACTCCATTGAGCCCCATTGAGCCCCATTGAACTCCATTGAGCCCCATTGAGCCCCATTGACCCCATTGAGCCCCATTGACCCCACTGAGCCCCATAGCGCCCCATTGAGCCCCACTGAGCCCCATAGCGCCCCATTGAGCCCCATTGTGCCCCCCAGGCAGGGGCACGGTGGTGACGGGGACCCTGGAGCGTGGCACCATCTGCAAAGGGGACGAGTGCGAGATCCTGGGCTACAACCGGCACCTGCGCTCCGTGGTGACGGGTGAGCCCCATAGCGCCCCATAGCGCCCCATAGCAATGACCCATAGCAGGACCCATGGAGGGACCCATAGCAATGACCCATAGCAATGACCCATAGCGGGACCCATGGAGGGACCCATAGCAATGACCCATAGCAATGACCCATAGCAATGACCCATAGCAATGACCCATAGAGGGACCCATGGAGGGACCCATAGCAATGACCCATAGCAATGACCCATAGAGGGACCCATAGCAATGACCCATAGCAATGACCCATAGAGGCACCCATAGCGGGACCCATAGAGGCACCCATAGTGGGACCCATAGAGGGACCCATAGCAATGACCCATAGAGGGACCCATAGCAATGACCCATAGCAATGACGCATAGCAATGACCCATAGCAATGATCCATAGAGGGACCCATAGCAATGACCCATAGCAATGACCCATAGCGGGACCCATAGCAATGACCCATAGCAATGACCCATAGGGACCCATAGCAATGACCCATAGCAATGACCCATAGCAATGACCCATAGAGGGACCCATAGCAATGACCCATAGGGGGACCCATAGCGGGACCCATAGAGGGACCCTTGCTCTATACCCCAGCCCCATAACCGAGCCCCATAGCTCCCATTACCCCCATAGGCCCCCATTACCCCCTATAACCCCCATAGGCCCCCATTCCCCCCCGTACCCCCATAGCCCCCCATTACCCCCCATTATCCTCCCCCATTGCCCCCCATTGTACCCCCCCCATTCCCCCCATAGGCCCCCATTGCCCCCATTTACCCCCATTCCACCCCATTACCCCCCTATACCCCCATCATCCCCTTACCCCCATAGGCCCCCATTAACCCCACACCCCCCATAGGCCCCCATTAACCCCACACCCCCCATAGGCCCCCATTACCCCATTGTCCCCATTCCCCCCTATAGCCCCCATTGACCCCCATTATACCCCCATTATACCCCGTTATAACCCCTATAGCCCCCATTGACCCCCATTATACCCCCCCATAACCCCCCCATTGCCCCCCATTACCCCCATTGCCCCCCATTATAGCCCCCCCATTATACCTCCCATTATCCCCCCCCATTATACCCCCTATAGCCCCCATAGACCCCCATTATAACCCCCCATTATAGCCCCCATTACCCCCATTGCCCCCATTATAACCCCCCCATTGCCCCCCATTGCCCCCCATTATAACCTCCTCATTGCCCCCCATTATGCCCCCCCATTATACCCCCCCATTATACCCCCCATTATACCCCCCCATTATACCCCCCCATTATACCCCCCCATTATACCCCCCCATTATACCCCCCCATTATACCCCCCCATTATACCCCCCCATTATACTCCCTCATTATACCTCCCCATTATAACCCCCATTGTAACCCCCCATTGCCCCCCATTATAACCCCCCATTGTAACCCCCATTGCCCCCATTGTGACCCCCCCGTTGCCCCCCCCCAGGCATTGAGATGTTCCACAAGAGCCTGGCCCGGGCCGAGGCCGGGGACAACCTGGGGGCGCTGCTGCGGGGGCTGCGGAGGGAGGAGCTGCGCAGGGGGATGGTGCTGGGGAGGCCCGGCAGCCTGGGAACAGCCCGGAGGGTGGAGGCGCAGGTGGGGGAACAGCCACGGGGGTAATGGGGGTCTATGGGGGAGCCTGGGAACAGCCCGGAGGGTGGAGGCGCAGGTGGGGGAACAGCCACGGGGGTAATGGGGGTCTATGGGGCAGCCTGGGAACAGCCCGGAGGGTGGAGGCGCAGGTGGGGGAACAGCCATGGGGGGTAATGGGGGTCTATGGGGGGATATGGAGCTCTATTGGGGCCAATGGGAGGCTGGGAGGGGGGCGTGGCCTCAGTGGGAATGGGCGTGACTTCAGTAGGGTCTATGGGGGGGGGTCATAGGGTCCCTATGGGACCCTATGGGTCCCTATGAGGTCCCTATGGAGTCTCATATGGGTCCCTATAGGAGTCTCTATTCTCTATGGGTCTCTATGGGTCCCTATGGGTCTCTATGGGTCTCTATGGGTCCCTATGGGTCCCTATGGGTCCCTATGTCCCCCCCCCATAGGTTTACATCCTGAGCCCGCAGGAGGGGGGGCGCCACAAGCCCTTCTCCTCCCATTACACCCCGGTGATGTTCTCGCACACGTGGGACATCGCCTGCCGCGTGCTGCTGCCCCCCGGCAAGGTGAGGGGGGGACCCATAGCGGGACCCATAGCGCTGCCCCATAGAGCTGCCCCATAGCACTGCCCCATAGCGGGACCCATAGCACTGCCCCACAACCCCATAGCGCTGCTCCATACCCTGCCCCATAGCCCTATCCCACAGTTTTCCCCACACTACCCCATAGTGCTGCCCCACATCCCAACCCAAGCCCCATACCCCGCAGCCCTGCCCCACACTGCTGCCCCCCATCCCAGCCCCATAACCCCACAGTGCTGCCCCGTAGCCCTACCCCACAGCCCCATAACCCCATAGCGCTGCCCTGCAGTGCTGCCCCACAGCAGTGCCCCACAATGGGACCCACATCCCTGCCCCATAGTCCTACGCCATAGCGCTGCCCCACAGCGCTGCCCCATAGCCTTGCCCCATAGCACTAACTACATAGCACTGACCCATAGCTCTGCCCCGTAGTGCTGCCCCTTAGCACTGCCCCACAGCCCTACCCCATACCACTACCCCATAGCTCTGCCCCATAGCCCTACCCCCATACCACTACCCCATAGCTCTGCCCCCACAGCACTACCCCATACCACTACCCCATAGCTCTGCCCCATAGCCCTACCCCATACCACTACCCCATAGCTCTGCCCCATAGCCCTTCCCCATACCACTACCCCATAGCTCTGCCCCATAGCCCTACCCCATACCACTACCCCATAGCTCTGCCCCACAGCCCTACCCCATACCACTACCCCATAGCTCTGCCCCACAGCCCTACCCCATACCACTACCCCATAGCTCTGCCCCATAGCTCTGCCCCATAGTGCTGCCCATAGCCCTACCCCATAGCTCTGCCCCATAGCTCTGCCCCATAGCCCTACCCCACAGCACTGCCCCCATACCACTGGCCCCATAGCTCTGCCCACAGCACTGCCCCATAGCTCTGCCCCATAGCCCTACCCCATAGCTCTGCCCCATAGCTCTGCCCCATAGCTCTGCCCCATAGCCCTACCCCATAGCTCTGCCCCATAGCTCTGCCCCATAGCCCTACCCCATACCACTACCCCATAGCTCTGCCCCATAGCACTAACCCCACAGCACTGCCCCATAGCCCTACCCCATAGCTCTGCCCCATAGCTCTGCCCCATAGCCCTACCCCATAGCTCTGCCCCATAGCACTAACCCCACAGCACTGCCCCATACCACTACCCCATAGCTCTGCCCCACAACCCTACCCCATACCACTACCCCATAGCTCTGCCCCACAGCCCTACCCATACCACTACCCCATAGCTCTGCCCCATAGCTCTGCCCCATAGCTCTGCCCCATAGCCCTACCCCATAGCTCTGCCCCCCAGGAGCTGGTGCTGCCCGGGGAGGACGCGGCGCTGACGCTGCTGCTGCGGCAGCCGATGGTGGTGGAGGGGGGGCAGCGCTTCACCCTGCGCGACGGCGCCCGCACCATCGGCACCGGGGTCGTGACCCGCACCCTGCCCCCCGCCCCCGAGGACGAGGAGGTCAATTGGGGGTAACGGGGGGGGGGCTCTGCCCCATGGATGGAGCTGTGCCCTATGGGGGGAGCTGTGCCCCATAGGGAGAGCTCTGCCCCATGGATGGAGCTGTGCCCCCATAGGGAGGGCTCTGACCCATGGATGGAGCTCTGTGCCCCATAGGGAGAGCTCTGACCCATGGATGGAGCTGTGCCCCATAGGGAGAGCTCTGCCCCATAGGGAGAGCTCTGACCCACGGATGGAGCTGTGCCCCATAGGGAGAGCTCTGCCCCATGGATGGAGCTTTGTGCCATAGGGAGAGCTCTGCCCCATAGAGCCATGCACCTGCCCCATGGATGGAGCACAGCCCAATAGAGAGAGCTCTGCTCCATGGATGGAGCTGTGCCCCCATACAGCCATGTGCCTGCCCCATGGATGGAGCTCTGCCCCACAGAGCCCTGCGCCCTTCCCATAGGGAGAGCTCTGCCCCATGGATGGAGCTCTGCCCCATAGGGAGAGCTCTGTGCCATGGATGGAACCCTGACCCATAGAGAGAGCTCTGCCCCCATAGATGGAGCCCAGCCCCATGAATGGAGCTCTGCCCCACTGAGAGAGCTCAGGCCCTGCCCCATAGATAGAGCCCAACCCCTGCCCCATACACACACATGGGCCCCATCCCCTGCTCCTGCCCCATAGACACACATGGGGCCGGGTCCCTGCCCATAGACACGCACACAGCCCATCCCCCACGGCTGCTACGAAGGGGGAGGGGCCCAGAGGGGCCCCACACATTGAGGGTTGGGGGGGATGGGGCCATACATGGGGGGGAGGGGCCCCTTTCTCCCCCTCCCCCCCCCGCGATTCAAATAAAATAAAATAAAAAAACCGATTTTTTTTTTTTTATTTTCCCGCGGTTTTTCCCGCCCCTCCCCCACCCCCTCCCCCCCCCCCCCCCCACTTCCGGTCACGTGAACAGCTCAAAGTCCACCCGCGCGCAGTCGTAGAAGGGGCCCGGGGGGTGGGGGAGGGGCAGCACCCTCCGGCACCGCGCCCCTCCCCCCGCGAAGTAACCCTGCGACGCCCACTCCTGATTGGACGGCCGGGGAGTGACGTCAGAAAAGGGGAGGGGCCTCATAGCCACGCCCCCTTTCAAACCCCTCCTTCCCCCTGAGCCCCTCCCACCCCTTTAAGCCCCTCCTCCCTTTAACCCCCTCCCTCCCTTTAAGCCCCTCCCACCTCTTTAAGCCCCTCCCTCCCTTTAACCCCCTCCCTCCCTTTAAGCCCCTCCCTCCCTTTAACCCCCTCCCTCCCTTTAAGCCCTCCCACCTCTTAAGCCCCTCCCTCCCTTCAAGCCCCTCCCTCCCTTTAAGCCCCTCCCACCTCTTTAAGCCCCTCCCTCCCTTTAAAGCCCCTCCCTCTAACCCCCTCCCTCCCTTTAAGCCCCTCCCTCCCTTTAAGCCCCTCCCACCTCTTTAAGCCCTCCCACCGCTTTAACCCTCCCTCCCTTTAAGCCCCTCCCACCCCTTTAAGCCCCTCCTTCCTTTTAAGCCCCTCCTTCCCTCTAAGCCCCTCCCTCCCTTTAAGCCCCTCCCACCTCTTTAAGCCCCCTCCCTCCCTTTAAGCCCCTCCCACCCCTTTCAGCCCTCCCTCCCTCTAAGCCCCTCCTCCCTTTAAGCTCCGCCCCATTTAAGGCCCCCCCCCCCCCCTTCACCTGCATTTGGGCGCTGCTGAAGGGGCCGTAAATGTCCCCCCCCTCTTCCCAAGTGTATTCCCAGAGCACTTCCGCTATGGAAAAAGGGGGGGGAGGGGCTTAAGGGGGGGGGAGGGGCAGTTCCCAACCCCCCCCCTTTAAATCCCCATTCCTTTTACCCCTCCCCCCACCCCATAGGCCCCTCCCCTTTTATCCTCCCCCCCCCCATTCCCTCCTCACCTTCCTCCTTCCCCTCCCCCTTTTCCTCCTCTTCTTCCTCCCCCGGCGCAAACATGTCGACCGCTCCACTTCCGCCTTGGAGGGGGGGGGGGGCTTCCTTCCCCCCCCCCAATTCCCCCTTCCCCCCCCCCATTTCCTCCCTCATCCTCCCTTCCAGCCCTTCCCGATCCTCCTCCAGGGCTCCCAGCACCCCCCTGGCCACCAGCCCGTCGGCCACGGCGACCAATCGGAGCAGCTCTGGGGGCGCGGGGGGCGGGGCTTGGCGGGGGGCACGCCCCCTTCCTCCTCGGCCACGCCCCCTCTCGCATTGCTCCTCCCCCTCCTGGCCCGCCCCGTTTCCTCTTGGCCCCGCCCCCTCTCTTCTTGGCCACTCCCCCTTTCCCATTCAGCCTTCCCTCGACCCCCGCCCCCTCCCGCCTTGGCCACGCCCCCTCCCGCCTTGGCCACGCCCCCCCAGCCGCCTCAGGGCGCCCCCTACTGTTTCCCCGGGGCGCAGCAGCTCCAGCGCCTCCCCCAGGAGCTGCCGCAAGGGGGGGGGGGAGGGAGGGGGGGAGGCGGTGACGTCACGCGGGGGGGGCGGGGCTTGATGGGCATCTATGGGGAGGGGGGAGGGGTTGCAATGGCTGTTCCGTGGCATTCCAACTTCCCCCCCCCCCCCCCCTTCCCATCCCCATTCCCCCCCCATCCCCATTCCATTCCCCCCCCATCCATTCCCATCCCATTCCCATCCCCATTCCCCCCCCCCTTCCCATTCCCCCCCATTCCCCATTCTCCCCCCATTCCCCCCCCATTCCCCCCCCCCATTCCCATCCCCATTCCCCCCCCATTCCCATTCCCATTCCCCCCCCATTCCCATTCCCCCCCCCATTCCCATCCCCCCCCCCTCCTCACCCCCTCGATGGCCTCCAGCCAGGGGTCAGGGGGCGGGGCCGGGTGCCACAGGAAGTGCCCCTGGGGGTCAAAGTGCCCTTCCGCCAGCTCGGGCCCGAGGTCAAACGGGGTCATGGGCCCCTCCCCCTCTTCCGGCCCCGCCCCCCTCCGGGGGACCCTCCAGAGCCTGGGGGGGAGGGGGGGTCAGGGACCCATAGGGACCCATAGGGACCCATAGAACCCCATAGGGACCCATAGAGACCCATAGGGACCCATAGGGACCCATAGAGCCCCATAGGGACCCATAGGGACCCATAGGGACCCATAGAGCCCCATAGGAACCCATAGAGACCCATAGGGACCCATAGGGACCCATAGGGACCCATAGAGCCCCATAGGGGCCCATAGGGACCCATAACCAACTCATAAGTGACCCACAGTGAAGCAGAGACCCACAGCACCCCCCAAGTGCCCCATAGACATCCCCCTATAGACCTACAAGTGCCCCACAGCCGCCCTATAATTGCCCCATAGGAACACATAGAGCCCCATAGGGACCCATAGAGACCATAGACCCCCATAGCTGCCCCACAGACCCCCATATGTGCCCCATAGACCCCCCATAGCTGCCCCATAGACCCCCATAGGTGCCTCATAGACCCCCATCAGTGCCCCACAGACCCCCATAGCTGCCCCATAGACCCCAATAGACCCCAGTAGACCCCATAAGTGCCCATAGACCCCCATAGCTGCCCCATAGACCTCCATAGATGCCCCACAGACCCCATCAGTGCCCCATAGACCCCCATAGCTGCCCCATAGACCCCCACAGGTGCCCCACAGACCCCCATAGGTGCCCCATAGATGCCCCACAGAGCCCCATAGGTGCCCCACAGACCCCCATAGCTGCCCCATAGCTGCCCCATAGACCCCCATCGGTGCCCCATAGGCCCCCATAGCCGCCCCATAGACCCCATAGACCCCATAGGCCCCATTGCTGCCCATTGCTGCCCCACACGTGCCATGGGGCAGGAAGAGGTTGAAGTCGCCGCTGCCTTCGGCCTCGTCCTCCTCCTCCTCCTCATCGCTGTCCAATGAGGGCTGCCCCGGAAGCGGCTCATGGCCTGACCCATAGAGACCCATAGAGACCCATAGGGACCCATAGGGACCCATAGAGACCCATAGGGACCCATAGAGACCCATAGGGACCCATAGAGACCCATAGAGACCCATAGGGACCCATAGGGACCCATAGAGACCCATAGGGACCCATAGAGACCCATAGGGACCCATAGAGACCCCATAGGGACCCATAGGGACCCATAGAGACCCCATAGGGACCCATAGAGACCCATAGGGACCCATAGGGACCCCATAGGGACCCATAGAGCCCCATAGAGCCCCATAGGGACCCATAGAGCCCCATAGAGCCACCACAGAGCCCCACCAGGTCCCCACTCACCCTCTTGCGGGGGGGAGGGGCGGCTCCTCCTCGGGCCCCTCCCCCTCGAGGTCAGCGAAGGTCACAGAGCGCTTTGCCATGGGGGGGGGGGGGGCGACCTTCATCGGGGCATTAATGAGCAATTAATGATTAGTGATTAATGATGAGTGATTAATGATCGATTAATGAGTGATTAATGAGCGATTAATGATTAGTGATTAATGATTAGTGATTAATGATTAGTGATTAATGAGCGATTAATGATTAGTGATTAATGAGCGATTAATGATTAGTGATTAATGAGTGATTAATGATTAGTGATTAATGAGCGATTAATGATTAGTGATTAATGAGCGATAATGATTAGTGATTAATGAGCGATTAATGATTAGTGATTAATGAGCGATTAATGATTAGTGATTAATGAGCGATTAATGATTAGTGATTAATGAGCGATTAATGAGCGATTAATGAGGGATTAATGATTAGTGATTAACGATTAGTGATTAATGAGCGATTAATGAGCGATTAATGATTAATGAGTGATTAATGAGTGATTAATGAGTGATTAATGATCGATTAATGAGCGATTAATGAGCGATTAATGGGTGATTAATGAGGTGATTAATGAGTGATTAATGATTAATGAGCAATTAATGATTGATGATCGATTAATGAGTGATTAGTGAGTGATTAATGATCGATTAATGATTAATGATCGATTAATGAGCGATTAATGATCGATGAATGATTGGTTAATGATCGATTAATGATTAATGATCGATTAATGAGTGATTGAGTGATTAATGATTAATGATCGATTAATGAGTGATTTATAAGTGATTAATGATTAATGATCGATTAATGAGTGATTAATAAGTGATTAATGATTAATACTTGATTAATGATGAGTGATTAATGATGATCGATTGAGTGATTAATGAGTGATTAATGATTAATACTTCATTTATGAGTGATTAATGATTAATGATCAATTAATGATCGATTAATGATTAATGATGAGTGAATAATGATTAATGATCGATTAATGATTAATTAACGATTAATTAATGAGTGATTGATGATTGATTAATGATTACTCAACAATTCATGATTGATTAATGATCGATTAACTATGGATTAATTATCTATTAATGATTAATTAAAGATTGATTAACGAGCATTTAGTGACCCGTTAATGATTGATTAATGACCCATTAATAATTAATGATCGGTTAATGATTCATGCTCAATGATTGATTAATAATCAATGATTAACGACCCATTAATGATTAATGATTAATAACCCAATAATGACCAGTTAATCATTAATGACCCAGTAATGATTAGTCCCATTAATAACCCATTAATATCCAATCATTAAGGACCCATTAATGGCCAAATAGCAACCAATTAATGACCAATTAATGACCAATTAATGACCCACTAACAGCCCATTAATGGTCTATTAATGACTAATTAAAGACCCATTTATGACTCATTAATGACCAAATAATGACCCATTAATATCCAATCAATGACCCATTAATGACAAATTAATGACTCAATAACAACCAATTAATGACCAAATAGGGACCAATTAATGACCAATTAACGCCCATTATCACTTATTAACGCTTATTAACACTAATTAGAGCTGATTAGTCCTAATTAAACCCTAATTAACCCCAATTAACCCCCATTAACCCCCATGTGCAGCCCCAATTGACCCTCAATGGCCCCTCATTAACCACAATTAGCCCTCATTAATTAACCCCCACTGCCGCTCATTAGCCCTCATTATCGCCCATTAAGGCCCATTATTAAGCCCATTAATAACCCCTATTAATACCCCCATTAAGCCTTAATGAACCCTCATTAACACCCCCCGACCCCAGGCCTTAATGAACCCTCATTAAGAGCCGTCATTAACCCCCCATTAATCATTAATGACATTAATTAACCCCCTTTACCCCTAATTAAGCTCATTAATGGCGCCAATTGAGCCCATTTCAGCCCCTATGGACGGGCCCCATTCAAACCCCGCCCCATTGCCCCCCATTGCCCTTCCTTGACCCCAATTAACGCTTCCCGCCCTCATTTGCATATGTAAATGAGCCCCGGTTTCCCGCGCTCACGGACCCGCGGCCTCGGCGGCCTCTGCTGAGGGAGCGCTTCCGGGCGGAAGTGGCGTCATCCGCGGGTGACGCCACTTCCGGGCGGGGCTTAAAGGGGCCGCGGCAGCGATGGATTCCCCCCCCCATAGAGACCCATAGCGACCCATAAGGACCCATAGGGACCCATAAGGACCCATAGGGACCCATAGAGCCCATATCCTGCCCCATAGAGCCCCATAGAGTACATTTCCTGCCCCATAGAGTCCGTATCCCGCCCCGTAGGGCCCCATAGCCCATATCCTGCCCCATAGAGTCTATATCCCGCCCCATAGAGCCCCATAGACTCCATATCCCGCCCCATAGAGCCCCATAAGACCCATATCCCTCCCCATAGAGCCCATATCCCGCCCCATAGAGCCCCATAGGACCCATATCCCACCCCATAGAGCCCCATAGGACCCATATCCCGCCCCATAGAGCCCCATAGAGCCCATATCCCGCCCCATAGAGCCCCATAGAGCCTATATCCCGCCCCATAAGACCCATATCCCACCCCATAGAGCCCCATAGGACCCATATCCCGCCCCATAGAGCCCCATAGAGCCTATATCCCGCCCCATAAGACCCCTATCCCGCCCCATAGACCCCCATAGACTCCATATCCCGCCCCATAGACAACCACAGTCTGTATTGAACTCAATGCATTGACCCCGATGTGGGGCAGAGTGTGGGGCCCAAACCCCCCCACCCCCCCGCCCCATAGCGGCCCCATAGATGGGGCTCTATTGGGGGTCCCCCGCGGGGGTCTCCATTAACTCCTTATAGCGACGCCGGAAGAAGCCGATCTATGGGGCAGAGATGTGGGGCGGGTGTGGGGGGGGTGAGGGTCCTGCCCCATAGATGGGGCCTCGCCCCCCCCAGCCCTGCCCCATAGCGCACCTTATAGAGCCCCATAGAGAGCAGCGCCAGCAGCAGGAGCCCCCCCAGGGACCCCCCCACGATGTGGGGCAGGAGGTTGGGGGGCTCCGAGTGCTCCACTTCCGTCTGCAGCTGTGGGGCAGAGAGGGGGGGATGTGGGGCTGCCCCATGGGGAACCATAGGGACCCATAGGGACCCATAGAGACCCATAGGGACCCATAGGGACCCATAGGGACCCATAGAGACCCATAGGGACCCATAGAGACCCATAGGGACCCATAGAGACCCATAGACCCAACTGAGGCCACGCCCCCTCCCTTGTGACCACGCCCTCGCCCAACAAGGCCACGCCCTTCCTTTGTGACCACGCCCCCTCCCACTGAGGCCACGCCCCCTCCCAGCCTCCCATTGGCCCCAATAGAGCCCCATACCCACCCCATAGCCCCCATAGACCCCCCATAGACCCCCATAGCCCTGCCCCATAGCGCTATGGGGCTCACCTGCAGCTCCCGCTGCCCCCCCATGTTCTGGTACCGCCCCACATCGAAGCTGAGCCGGGCCCGGGTCTGCAGCAGCGCCTTGGACAGCCCCCGCTGGGGGGAGATGTGGGGCACAGACCCATAGGGATCCATTGAGACCCATAGGGACCCATAGGGACCCATAGGGACCCATAGAGACACATAGAGACCTCATAGGGACCCATAGGGACCCATAGCGACCCATAGAGACCCATAGGGACCCATAGGGACCCATAGAGACCTCATAGGGACCCATAGGGACCCATAGAGGCCCATAGGGACACATAGGGACCCATAGAGACCCATAGGGACCCATAGAGATCCATAGGGACCCATAGGGACCCATAGAGGCCCATAGGGACACATAGGGACCCATAGAGACCCATACAGACCCATAGACCCAATTGAGGCCACGCCCCCTCCCTTGTGACCACGCCCCCTCCCACTGAGGCCACATCCCCCTATTGAGGCCACGCCTCCCTTATGACCACGCCCCTCCGTTGTGACCACGCCCCCGACCACAGACCTTCCTTCTAACCACGCCCCCTCCCACTGAGGCCACGCCCCCCTCCCACTGAGGCCACGCCCCCTCCCAGCCTCCCATTGGCCCCAATAGAGCTCCATACCCACCCCATAGCCCCCCCATAGCCCCCCATGTCCCCCCATAGCCCCCCTCATAGACCCCCATAGACCCCCCATAGCCCCCCATAGACCCCCATAGACCCCCATAGACCCCCCATATCCCCCCATAGCCCCCCATATCCCCCCCATAGACCCCCACAGACCCCCCATAGACCCCCCCATATCCCCCCATAGACCCCCATAGCCCCCCTCATAGACCCCCATAGACCCCCCATAGACCCCCACAGACCCCCATAGACCCCCATAGACCCCCTATATCCCCCCATAGCCCCCCATATCCCCCCCATAGACCCCCACAGACCCCCCATAGACCCCCCCAACCCCCATAGACCCCCCATAGCCCCCCATAGCCCCCCATAGACCCCCCATATCCCCCCATATCCCCCCATATCCCCCCATATCCCCCCATAGACCCCCCATAGACCCCCATGTCCCCCCATAGACCCCCCCATAGACCCCCCCATGGCCCCCCATAGACCCCCATAGACCCCCATAGACCCCCATAGACCCCCATAGACCCCCCATAGCCCCCCATATCCCCCCATAGCCCCCCATAGACCCCCATAGACCCCCCATAGACCCCATAGACCCCCATAGACCCCCATAGACCCCCATAGACCCCCATAGACCCCCCCATAGCCCCCCATAGACCCCCATAGACCCCCCATAGACCCCATAGACCCCCCATAGACCCCCATAGACCCCCCATAGCCCCCCATAGCCCCCCATAGCCCCCCATAGACCCCCATAGACCCCCCATAGACCCCCATATCCCCCCATAGACCCCCCATAGCCCCCCATAGACCCCCCATAGCCCCCCCATAGATCCCCCATAGACCCCCCATAGACCCCCATAGACCCCCCATAGACCCCCATAGACCCCCATAGACCCCCCATAGCCCCCCATATCCCCCCATAGCCCCCCATTGCCCCCCATAGCCCCCCATAAACCCCCATAGACCCCCATAGACCCCCATAGACCCCCATAGACCCCCCATAGACCCCCATAGCCCCCCATAGACCCCCATAGACCCCCATAGCCCCCCATAGCCCCCCATAGCCCCCCATAGCCCCCCATGGCCCCCCCCATCTCCACCTCCTTCATCCACCCCACTTCCAGGCCCCCCCGACCCGGAAGCGCAGCACCCGGGGGGCTCCGTGGGGCCCATTTGGCACCGGAACTCCCGGCACGAGGCCACGGCGCAGCCCTATGGGGCAGAGATGGGGGGGGCAGCGCTTATGGGGCCGCCATTGTGCCCCATAGAGCCCCATAGAGCCCCATAGAGCCCCATAGAGCCCCATAGAGCCCCATAGAGCCCCATAGAGCCCCGTAGAGCGCCGCTATGGTCTCTCACCACCAGGGGGCGCTGTTGCAGCCTTCGGGCTCCATCCGGGTCCTTCGGGGGGTGCTCGGGCCCCGCTCGGCACCGACTCGGGTCCTATGGGGGGGGGGGCAGAGGGGTCTATGGGGGTCTATGGGGGGATATGGGGGGATATGGGGGGATATGGGGGGATATGGGGGTCTATGGAGGTCTATGGGGGTCTATGGGGGTCTATGGGGGTCTATGGGGGTCTATTGGGGGGCTATGGGGGGGCTATGGGGGTCTATGGGGTCTATGGGGGGGCTATGGGGGGATATGGGGGTCTATGGGGGGTCAATGGGGGGATATGGGGGGTCTGTGGGGGGGTCTATGGAGGTCTATGGGGGGTCTATGGGGGTCTATGGGGGGCAATGGGGGTCTATGGGGGGATATAGGGGGTCTATGGGGTGCCTATGGGGGGGTCTATGGGGGTCTATAGAGGTCTATGGGGGGTCTATGGGGGGTCTATAGAGGTCTATGGGGGGTCTATGGGGGTCTATGGGGGTTCTATGGGGGGGCAATGGGGGTCTATGGGGGGATATAGGGGGTCTATGGGGTGCCTATGGGGGGGTCTATGGGGTCTATAGAGGTCTATGGGGGGGTCTATGGGGGGCTCTGGGGGTCTATGGGGGGCTATGGGGTGGGTATGGGGCTCTATTGGGGCCAATGGGAGGCTGGGAGGGGGCGTGGCCTCAGTGGGAGGGGGCGTGGTCAAACGAGGGGGCGTGGCCTCAGGAGGGTCTATTGGGGTCTATGGGGGGTCTATGGGGCTCTATGGGGGGCTATGGGGGTCTATGGGGCTCTATGGGGCTCTATGGCGCCGCCCTCACCTGGTTGGGGGTCAGCTCGAGGCTGCCCCATAGCGGGGTCCCCCCCAGGGCCGTGGGCACCAGGAAGGTGACGTTGAGGGGGAGGCCCCTTTGGCCCCATAGCTTCACCTATGGGGCAGAGCAGGGCATCAATGGGGGGGGGGGGTCCCCACCTCCTGCCCCACACTTATGGGGCTGAGCCCCACACCCGACTCTCACCTCGTAGTGGTGGATCAATGAGCCCGCAGTGGGGTTGGATGAGGAGCTGTGGGGCAGACCCATAGATGTAGGGCTGGGGGCGCATTGGACCCATAGATGTGGGGCTGGGGGCCCATTGGACCCATAGATGTGGGGCTGGGGGCGCATTGGACCCATAGATGTGGGGCTGGGGGCGCATCGGACCCATAGATGTGGGGCTGGGGGCGCATCGGACCCATAGATGTGGGGCTGGGGGCGCATCGGACCCATAGATGTGGGGCTGCGGGCGCATTGGACCCATAGATGTGGGGCTGGGGGTGCACTGGACCCATAGATGTGGGGCTGGGGGCGCACTGGACCCATAGATGTGGGGCTGGGGGCGCATTGGACCCATAGATGTGGGGCTGGGGGCGCATCGGACCCATAGATGTGGGGCTGCGGGCGCATTGGACCCATAGATGTGGGGCTGGGGGTGCACTGGACCCATAGATGTGGGGCTGGGGGTGCACTGGGACCCATAGATGCGGGGCTGGGGGCGCACTGGACCCATAGATGTGGGGCTGGGGGCGCACTGGACCCATAGATGTGGGGCTGGTACCTGGTGATGCTCAGGAAGACCCCGATCTTCACTGGGATGTGGATGCGCTCCTGGGGGGGCCCCGGTGCTGAGGAGTCACTGATGGGGGGGACGGGGGCACCCATGGGTGCCCCATGGCCAATGGGCTATAGGGCACCCAATGGGGGCAATGGGCACCCAATGGGGTCAATGGGCACCCAATGGGCACCCAATGGGGGCAATGGGCACCCAATGGTCAATGGGCAACCAATGGGGTCAATGGGCA
The DNA here is from genome assembly GCA_039720435.1 of Amazona ochrocephala. NCBI lineage: Eukaryota > Metazoa > Chordata > Aves > Psittaciformes > Psittacidae > Amazona > Amazona ochrocephala. The sequence goes on along the minus strand of JBCFXG010000488.1, from coordinate 15,342 downwards.
CCCAATGGTCAATGGGCACCCAATGGGGTCAATGGGCACCCAATGGGGTCAATGGGCACCCAATGGGCACCCAATGGGGTCAATGGGCACCCAATGGCCACCCCATTGCCCCCCATGGCCATGGGTCCGTGCTCACCTGCTGGCCTTGGCCACCACCTCCAGCCCCGGCCCCAGCTCGGCGTCGAGGGGCACGTCCAAGGTGACGACGAACGCGACCTATAGGGACCCCCATAGGGGGGGGTTCTATGGGGCCCTGAGGGCATCTATTGGGGGTCTATGGGGCTCTATGGGGTTTTAACGGCATCTATAGGGGGTCCAGCCCCCCCACGTCGCTCTATGGGGCTGGACCCCCTCGTTCCCCCCCCCCCCCATAGCCCCCCCATAGACCCCCACCTCGGCTCCGTGGGGCAGGAGGGGGGGGGTGACCATGCAGAAGGTGCTGCGGAGCGGGCCCGATCCTGGCTCCGAATGGCACCGGAGGGCAATGGAGCTCCTGGAGGCCTGGATGGGAATGGGGGGGTCAATGGGGGGCCCTATGGGGTTCAATGGGGGTTCTATAGGGGGTCTATGGGGTTCTATGGGGGGTCTATGGGGTTCTATGGGGTTCTATAGGGGGTCTATGGGGTTCTATGGGGGGTCTATGGGGTCTTGAGGGCGTCTATAGGGGGTTTATGGGGTTCAATGGGGGTCTATGGGGTCTTGAGGGCATCTATAGGGGGTCTATGGGGTTCAATGGGGTTCTATGGGGTCTTGAGGGTATCTAAAGGGGGTTGATGGGGTTCAATGGGGTTCTATGGGGTCTTGAGGGCATCTATAGGGGGTCTATGGGGTTCAGTGGGGGTCTATGGGGTCTTGAGGGCATCTATAGGGGGTTTATGGGGTTCAATGGGGGTCTATGGGGTTTTGAGGGCATCTATAGGGGGTCTATGGGGTTCAATGGGGGTCTATGGGGTCTTGAGGGCATCTATAGGGGGTTTATGGGGTTTTATGGGGTTCTATGGGGTCTTGAGGGCGTCTATAGGGGGTTTATGGGGTTCAATGGGGTTCTATGGCATATCTATAGGGTTCAATGGGGTTCTATGGGGTATCTATAGGGCTCCATGGGGTTCTATGGGGTATCTATAGGGCTCGATGGGGTTCTATGGCGTATCTATAGGGTTCTATGGGGTTCTATGGGGTATCTATAGGGCCCTATGGGGTTCTATGGGGTATCTATAGGGCGCTATGGGGTTCTCTGGGGTACCTGGAGCAGCAGCACCCTGCGGTAGGACAGCGCCGGATGGTGCCGGAGCTCCACCATGGCCCCGGGTGAGCTCTCCCCATGGTTGCCGAGGGTCACGGCCACGTCCACCCCATCGGTGACCCCCAACACCACCGTCTCCACCCTATGGGGTCGGGTTGGGTTATGGGGGGGGACCCCCCCCCCCACCGATGTGGGGCTGCCCCATAGAGGGGGGGCCGACGTACCCGGAGGTGTTGATGGAGAGGTGGAGGGCGTCGATGCAGACGTTGTCTTGGCCGCAGTTGAGGTTGAAGGGGAGCTTGGGGATACGGCGTCCATTGAGGACCCGTTGGCCACCGTTGGCCATCATTGGCCACCATTGACCATACATTGACCATCATTGACCACCATTGACCACCATTGACCACCATTGGCCACCATTGACCACCATTGACCATCATTGACCACCCATTGACACCCATTGACCACCATTGACCACCATTGACCACCCATTGACCACCATTGACCACCCATTGACACCCATTGACCAAACATTGACCACCATCGACCACTCATTGACCACCATTGCCCACCCATTGACCACCATTGACCACCATTGACCCCCCATTGACCACCATTGACCACCATTGACCACCCATTGACCACCCATTGACCACCCATTGACCACCATTGACCACCATTGACCACCCATTGACCCATCATTGACCACCCATTGACCACCCTTGACCACCGTTGACCACCATTGCCCACCCATTGACACCCATTGACCACCATTGACCACCCATTGACCCATCATTGACCACCATTGACCGCCATTGGCCACCATTGACCACCCATTAACCATCATTGACCATCATTGACCATCATTGGCCACCCATTGACCACCCATTGACCAAACATTGACCACCCATTGACCATCATTGACCATCATTGACCACCATTGCCCACCCATTGACCAAACATTGACCACCCATTGACCATCATTGACCATCATTGACAACCGTTGACCACCATTGGCCACCATTGACCACCATTGACCACCCATTGACCACCCATTGGCCACCCATTGACCGCCATTGACCACCCATTGACCCATCATTGACCACCATTGACCCACCCATTGACCATCATTGGCCACCATTGACCATCATTGGCCACCATTGACCACCATTGACCACCATTGACCACCATTGACCGCCATTGCCCACCATTGACCACCAATTGCCCCCCCATGGACCCACCTTGCCCTCGGCCACCATCTCCGTGTCCACACTCAACCCAGGCCGGAGCCCTCCGGCCACCTCCAATGGTTCTCCAATGGCCTCATAGACCACCCTCAACACCAGCGGTGTCACCGTGTCCCTTGGACACCCCTGGGCACGTGGAGACCCCCATTGACCACCATTGACCACCCATTGACCACCATTGACCATAATGACCACCATTGACCACCCATTGACCACCATTGACCACCATTGCCCACCATTGCCCACCATTGACCACCATTGACCACCATTGACCACCATTGACCACCCATTGACCACCATTGACCATCCATTGACCACCCATGGTCCCACCATGGTCCCACCATTGACCACCCATTGACCACCACTGACCACCCATTGACCACCCATTGACCACCCATGGTCCCACCATTGACCACCCATTGACCACCTATGGTCCCACCATGGTCCTACCATTGACCACCCATTGCCTACCCATTGACCACCCATTGACCACCCATTGACCACCCATTGACCACCCATTGACCACCACTGACCACCCATTGACCACCCATTGACCACCCATGGTCCCACCATTGACCACCCATTGACCACCCATTGCCCACCATTGACCACCCATTGCCCACCATTGACCCCCATTGACCCATCATTGACCACCATTGACCCCCATTGACCACCATTGACCACCATTGCCCACCATTGACCACCATTGACCACCCATTGACCACCATTGACCACCATTGACCACCCATTGACCACCATTGACCACCATTGACCACCCATTGACCACCATTGACCACCATTGACCATCCATTGACCACCACTGACCACCATTGACCACCATTGACCACCATTGACCACCCATTGACCACCATTGACCACCCATTGACCACCATTGACCACCCATTGACCACCCATTGACCCCCATTGCCCACCATTGCCCACCATTGCCCACCATTGGCCACCATTGGCCACCATTGCCCACCATTGCCCACCATTGCCCACCATTGACCACCATTGACCACCATTGCCCACCATTGACCACCATTGACCACCATTGCCCACCATTGGCCACCATTGCCCACCATTGCCCACCATTGGCCACCATTGGCCACCACCCACCACCAAGGCCATGGCGTAGGTCCGGCACTGTTGCCCAAGCCCCAACCGGATGCTCCCATTGAGGACATCACCGCCACCACCCCCAAAGACCGCGCGGACCACGGTCCTGCCGGGGTCCAGGGCCAGCCGGTACTGCAGCCTGGTGGCCACATGGCTTCCTATGGGGTCAAATGGGCTCGATGGGGCCTTGAGGGCATCTGGAGGGGGGGTTTGGGGGGGTCCAAGCCCATCCTGGTGGCCCATTGGTGGCCATTGAGCTCTCACCATAGCTATCGGGGGTTCTCTTGGAGCTTCGGAAGCAGATCTGGGCCTTGGCCACCTCCCTATGGGGCTTCTCCTCCTCTTGGCACCCCCAAGTGGCCACCGGGACCTGGGGGGGCTCGAAGGCCACCAGGACCTGGACCTTGAGCAGCGGACGGGACCTGGGGGGGGGGGCATGATGGGGTGGGGATGGTGGGGATGGGGGTGGTCGCCATGGGGATGGTCGCTATGGGATGGGGGTGGTCAACCATGGGGATGGTCGCTATGGGGATGGGGGTGGTCGCCATGGGGATGGTTGCTATGGGGATGGGGATGGGGGTGGTCACCATGGGGATGGTCGCTATGGGGATGGGGATGGGGGTGGTCACCATGGGGATGGTCGTTATGGGGATGGGGGTGCGGGTGGTCACCATGGGGATGGTCGCTATGGGGATGGGGGTGGTCACCATGGGGATGGTCGCTATGGGATGGGGATGGGGGTGGTCGCCATGGGGATGGTCGCTATGGGGATGGGGATGGGGGTGGTTGCCATGGGGATGGTCGCTATGGGGATGGGGATGGGGTGGTCGCCATGGGGATGGTCGCTATGGGGATGGGGGTGGTCGCCATGGGGATGGTCGCTATGGGGATGGGGATGGGGGTGGTCGCCATGGGGATGGTCGCTATGGGGATGGGGATGGGGGTGGTTGCCATGGGGATGGTCGCTATGGGGATGGGGATGGGGGTGGTCACCATGGGGATGGTCGCTATGGGGATGGGGTGGTCGCCATGGGGATGGTCGCTATGGGGATGGCAATGGGAGCCATGGTCATGGTGATGGTAACCATGGTGCTGGTTGCCATGGTGCTGGTCCATAGGGGCATGGTAATGGTAGGCATGGGCGTGGGGATGGTTGCCATGGGGATGGGGATGGGGATGGTAACCATGGTGATGTGATGGTAACCATGGGGATGGGGATGGGGATGGTAACCATGGTGATGTGATGGTAACCATGGGGATGGGGATGGGGATGGTTGCCATGGTGATGGGGATGGTGGCCATGGTGATGGTTGCCATGGGGATGGTGATGGGGATGGTGGCCATGGTGATGTGATGGTAACCATGGTGATGGCGATGGGGATGGTTGCCATGGTGCTGGTGCTGGTTGCCACGGTGACGGTCGCCATGGTGCTGGTCGCTACCTGAGGAGCAGGACTTGCCCATGGGCGCCGATGGCCACATCCGGGAGCTGGTCCCCGCTCAGGTCCCGGCCCCCGCTCAGCGCCTGCCCGAAGTGGTGCGGGGCCGAAGGGAAGGAGGAGCCGGAGATGCGCTGGGGGGCCAATGGGAGCCAATGGGACTCAATGGGAGCCAATGGGACTCAATGGGAGCCAATGGGACTCAATGGGAGCCAATGGAGCCAATGGGAGCCAATGGGGGCCAATGGGAGCCAATGGGACTCAATGGGAGCCAATGGGGGCCAATGGGAGCCAATGGGACTCAATGGGAGCCAATGGGACTCAATGGGAGCCAATGGGGGCCAATGGGGCCCAACGGGAGCCAATGGGGCCCAACGGGAGCCAATGGGACTCAATGGGAGCCAATGGGAGCCAATGGGACTCAATGGGAGCCAATGGGAGCCAATGGGAGCCAATGGCACCCAATGGCACCCAATGGCACCCAATGGCACCCAATGGCATGGGAGCCAATGGGAGCCAATGGGAGCCAATGGCACCAATGGCACCCAATGGCACCCAATGGCACACCCAATGGCACCCAATCGGACTCAATGGCACCCAATGGGTACAATGGCTGAGGTGGGACATGGGGACCTCTTGTGCCCAGAGACACCCATATCCCCCATAGAGCCCCATAGAGCCCCATAGAGCCCCATAGAGCCCCATAGAGTTATGTCTCCATATCCCCATATCCCATCCCCATCCCCCCCATTCCCATCCCCATCCCCCCCCCCCAACCCCTCCCCCTCCCCCTCCCCTCATCCTCCCCTCCCCTCCCCCCATACCCCCATCCCCACCACCCCCCATTCCCATCCCCATATCCCATATACCCCATATACCCCATATACCCCATATACCCCATATACCCCATATACCCCATATACCCCATATATCCCATATACCCCATATACCCCCTATACCCCATATACCCCACATACCCCATATACCCCACATACCCCATATACCCCATATACCCCACATACCCCATATACCCCATATACCCCATATACCCCATATACCCCATATATCCCATATATCCCATATACCCCATATACCCCATATACCCCATATATCCCATATACCCCATATACCCCATATACCCCATATACCCCATATACCCCATATACCCCATATACCCCATATACCCCATACACCCCATACACCCCCTATGCCCCCTATACCCCATACACCCCCTATACCCCCTCTACCCCATACACCCCATACCCCCCCCCACCTCGCTGTGCTCCGCCCTCACTCCCCCCCTGCTCCCCGGAACACGTAGAGGGCCCCGCGCCCCTCCTCCTCCAGGGGGGCCCCCACCGCCACCTCCCCCCAGCCGTCGCCGTCCGCGTCCCCCAGCGCGGGCCACGGCGGAGCCGAAGCGCCCCAGGGGGGAGCCGGGGCGGCCCCGCAGCGCCCCCGAGCACTGCAGCGGCGCCCCCTGCGGGGAGAAGGGGGAAGTGCAAGGGGTGAATGGGGAGCAATGGGGAGCAATGGGGGTCAATGGGGGGGAATGGGGGACAATGGGGGGAATGGGGAGCAATGGGGGGGAATGGGGGTCAATGGGGATCAATGGGGGGGAATGGGGGTCAATGGGGGGAATGGGGGGCAATGGGGGGCAATGGGGGGAATGGGGGGAATGGGGATCAATGGGGGAATGGGGAACAATGGGGGACAATGGGGGGTAATGGGGGGGAATGGGGTCAATGGGTGGTCAATGGGGAACAATGGGGATCAATGGGGAACAATGGGGGGGAATGGGGGGGAATGGGGAACAATGGGATCAATGGGGATCAATGGGGAACAATGGGGATCAATGGGGGGGAATGGGGATCAATGGGGGGGAATGGGGGTCAATGGGGATCAATGGGGAGCAATGGGGGGGTATGGGGTCAATGGGGAGCAATGGGGAGCAATGGGGATCAATGGGGATCAATGGGGAGCAATGGGGGGGGAATGGGGATCAATGGGGGGGAATGGGGAGCAATGGGGATCAATGGGGGGGAATGGCGGGGAATGGGGAACAATTGGGGGTCAATGGGGATCAATGGGGGCATCAATGGTGGGGAATGGGAGAGCAATGGGGAGCAATGGGGATCAATGGGGGGATCAATGGGGGGAATGGGGATCAATGGGGGATCAATGGGGGGGAATGGGGGGAATGGGGTGGATGGGGGGATGGGGGGTCAATGGGGGCTCAATGGGGGTATCGATGGGGGGTGGGGGGTATTGATAGGGGGATGGACCTCATCTATGGGTGGTGAGATGGAGCTCATCCTATGGGGCGGGATGGAGCTCAATGGGTCCCTCTATGGGGCGGAATGCGACCTCAATGGGTCCTCTATGGGGCAGGATGGACCTCAATGGGTCCCTCTATGGGATGGGATGGACCTCAATGGGTCCCTCTATGGGGCAGGATGGACCTCAATGAGTGATCTATGGGGGTGGATGGACCTCATCTATGGGGCGGGATGCACCTCAATGGGTCATCTATGGGGCGGGATGGACCTCAATGGGTCATCTATGGGGCAGGATGGACCTCAATGAGTGATCTATGGGGTGGGATGGACCTCATCTATGTGGGGCGGGGATGGACGTCAATGGGTCCCGCTATGGGGCAGGATGAACCTCAATGGGTCCCGCTATGGGGCAGGCGCCCACCTTGGCCCGGAGGCTGCAGATGATGACGCGGCCGCCGGCTGTTGGCCCCATAGAACATGGGGGCCCCCACCAGGACCACGTTGTCCACCCCATCGCCATCGGGGTCCAGGGGGCAAAGGGAGAGCCCCAAAGTAGGAGCCCACCTATGGCGGGGGGAGGAGATGTGGGGCTTGCCCCATAGCCGGGGGCGACACCCGGGACCCATAGATCAGCCATGACCCATAGATCACCCAAGACCCATGGATGACCCAAGACCCATCCATCACCCAAGACCCATAGATCCCCCAAGACCCATAGATGACCCAAGACCCATAGATCCCCAAGACCCATAGATGACCCAAGACCCATAGATCCCCCAAGACCCATAGATGACCCAAGACCCATAGATCCCCCAGACCCATAGATGACCTCAAGACCCATAGATCAACCAAGACCCATAGATGACCCAAGACCCATAGATCAACCATGACCCATAGATCAACCAAGACCCATCCACCAACTGAGACCCATAGATCCCCCAGACCCCATAGATCCCCGCCCACATCCCCTCACCTGTGTCCCCATAGCCTGGCCCAGCACCTCCCCGCTATGGGGCAGGAGCAGGAGGACGCGGCCAACGTGGTGGGACCGGGGGTGCCCCCAGCGCCAGCGCCCGGGCCCCATGGCAGTGATAGGGGGCTCCATCACGTACCCTATGGCACCAGGGAGCCATTGGCCACCCATGGGACCCATTGGCCACCATGGGGGACCCATTGGCCACCATGGGGACCCATTGGCCACCATGGGGAGCCATTGGCCACCATGGGGAGCCATTGGCCACCATGGGACCCATTGGTCACCATGGGGACCCATTGGCCACCATGGGGACATCAATGACCCCATTGGCCACCATGGGACCCATTGGCCACCATGGGGACCCATTGGCCACCATAGAGACATCAAAGACCCCATTGGTCACCATGGGACCCACTGGTTGCCATGGCGACATCGATGACCCCATTGGTTTGCCATGGGGACCCATTGGTTGCCATGGTGACATCGATGACCCCATTGGTCACCATGGAGACCCATTGGTTGCCATGGTGACATCAATGACCCCCATTGGTCACCATGGGACCCATTGGTTGCCATGGCGACATCGACGCCCCCCCCCCCCCCCCCCCATTGGTCACCATGGGGGGGGAGACATCAAAGACCCCATTGGTTGCCATGGCGACATCGATGACCCCATTGGTCACCATGGGACCCATTGGTTGCCATGGCGACATTGACCCCCCCCCCCCCATTGGTCACCATGGAGACACCAAAGACCCCATTGGTCACCATGGAGACCCATTGGTTGCCGCATGGTGACATCGACCCTCCCCCCCCCCCCATTGGTCACCATGGAGACATCAAAGACCCCATTGGTTGCCATGGAGACATCGATGCCCCCATTTGCCCATCATGGGGCCCCCAATGTCTCCCATAGACCCCATAAGTCCCCGCGGGCCCCATGGCCGCCCCATGGCCGCCCCATAGGGGGGGTCCTCACCCATATAGGAGTCGCTGGCGCCCCCGGACCCATTGAGGAACGTGGTGGCCCCATTGGCCCCATAGACAAAGGCACCGCCGGCCCAGGAGAAGGCCCCCCACAGCGCCCAGGATGGGTCCTTCCTGTGGGGGGGGGGCCATGGTCACACTATGGGGTGCTATGGGGCTCTATGGGGTGCTATGGGGTGCTATGGGGTGCTATGGGGGTGCTATGGGGTGCTATGGGGTGCTATGGGGTGCTATGGGGCGCTATGGGGGTGCTATGGGGTGCTATGGGGTGCTATGGGGCCACCATAGGGCCACCATGAGGACCCCATAGGTACCCCAATGGGACCACCATAGGGACCCAATGGAGACCCCATAGGTCCCCCCATAGGTCCCCCATTGGTCCCCCATAGGCCCCCCATAGGCCCCCCATAGGCCCCCCATAGCCCCCCATAGACCCCCCATAGGTCCCCCATAGGCCCATCATAGGTCCTCCATAGGGACTCAATGGAGACCCAATGGGGCCACCATAGATCCCCCATAGATCCCCCATAGGCCCCATAGATCCCCCATAGATCCCCCCATAGGCCCCCCATAGGCCCACCATAGGTCCTCCATAGGGACTCAATGGAGACCCAGTGAGGACCCCATAGGTCCCCCCATAGACCCCCATAGACCCCCCATAGCCCCCATAGCCCCCCATTAGCCCCCCATAGCCCCCCATAGCCCCCCATAGCCCCCCATAGCCCCCATAGACCCCCATAGCCCCATAGCCCCCATAGCCCCCATAGCCCCCCATAGACCCCCATAGCCCCCATAGACCCCCATAGCCCCCATAGCCCCCACCCGGGTCAGGGCAGCGCTGAAGCCCTCCTGCGCCATCTCGAGGCCGAAGGCGGAGCTGCGGGCGGGGGCGGTGCCCTCGATGGCGAAGATCCGTCCTGGAGGAGGCGCTGGAGGCCCCGCAGCGCCGGAAGTGATCGACGCGGAAGAGGTGCTCCCCGGGGGGGGGGGAGGCGATGGAGCGGAGCTCGGCCATGGCGGAGGGCAGCAGGAAGGCGGCGCCCACCTGGGGGGGGGACAATGGAGGGTGGATGGATGGCAATGATGACGTCATCGATGATGTCATTGATGAGGTCAATGATGATGTCAATGATGGATGATGATGGATGTCAATGATGGATGGTGATGGATGTCAATGATGATGTCAATGATGAGGTCAATGATGATGTCAATGATGAGGTCAATGATGATGTCAATGATGATGTCAATGATGATGTCAATGATGATGTCAATGATGATGGTGATGGATGTCAATGATGATGTCAATGATGATGTCAATGATGATGTCAATGATGATGTCAATGATGGATGATGATGGATGTCAATGATGATGTCAATGATGATGTCAACGATGGATGATGGACCCATGGACGCTCGCCCTCACCCCAATGGCGTAACGCTTCACCCCCATCCTCTCGGCCAACGGGATCACGTCCTCGTACTCCATGGGATCATCGAACTTCCCTCCCGTCCGTCACCACCACCATCACCTTGGTGGCCCCATCCCGAGCTCCGCTCCCCACGGCGAACAGCTCCGTCCTGCCCCATAGAAACCCCATATCACCCTATGGGGCACCCATAGACGTAGTTATGGGGTCGGGGGGGGGCGGATATGGGGCACTCACAACGCGGTCCAGATGGCGGTGGCCGTGCGGGTGGACTTCTTGAGCTGGCGGATGGGCCCCACAAGTGCTATGGGGTCCGGGACGCTCCGGAAGGTGTTGAAGTCAAAGTGGTGGAGGACTTTGTGGGAGAACTGGGAGAGGGCGAACTGGGGGGGGGGGGGGGGGGGACACAAATGGAAGGGGGTCAATGGGGGGGGAAGATGGAAGAGGAACCCATTGAGAAGATGGAAGAGGAACCCGTTGAGTGGATGGAAGAGGAACCCATTGAGTGGATGGAAGAGGAACCCATTGAGTGGATGGAAGAGGAACCCATTGAGTGGATGGAAGAGGAACCCATTGAGTGGATGGAGAGGAACCCATTGAGTCGATGGAAGAGGAACCCATTGAGTGGATGGAAGAGGAACCCATTGAGTGGATGGAAGAGGAACCCATTGAGTGGATGGAAGAGGAACCCATTGAGTGGATGAAGAGGAACCCATTGAGTCGATGGAAGAGGAACCCAATGCATCCCCATGGAGCCGATGGGGGGAACCCCATGGAGATGCCACCTCCATGGGGGTACCTGCGTGTCGGTGCCATTGAAGCTCTTCATCACCTCCCCAATGAAGGTCTTCATCGTTTGGAACTCCTCCGGTTTGATGCTTCCGGAGCCGTCAATGAGGAGGACCACATCCAGAGCGCGCTTTGGGGACACTCTATGGGGCAACCACACCATGGGGCAGGAAGGGGGGGGGGGTCTCCCTATGGGGCAGCAATGGGGCGCTCCATACCTGGTTGGGTCATTGGGAAGAGTTGGAGCTGTTGGAAGTTGGTGTCCAAAAGGGCGCAGAAGCCATTGAGGTGGATGTTCTCCCCCACACGTGTGGGGCAATGTGGGGCCGCAGGGCCTGGGGGGGGGGTGGATGGATGGGGGGGGGATTGAGACCCCATTTTGGGGGGAAATCCCCATGGATGGGGCCCATAAAGAGCCATTGGGGGGGGTGCGACCCCCATACGGGCCCCATAGGAACCTATGGGAGATGCCACCTCCAAGCCAACTCACCAAGGCCCCATTGGGGCCGGCGCTCAAGGCCAAGCCCAAGGATGCGTTGGTGGCATCGGGGAGGGCCTAAAGAGAGGGGTTGGTTACTTATGGGGTGATGGAGGTCACTTATGGGGTGGGGGAGATCACTTATGGGGTGTGGGGGGTGGTCACTTATGGGGTGTGGGGGTGGCCACTTATGGGCGTGATGGAGGTCACTTATGGGGCGATGGAGGTCACTTATGGGTGATGGAGGTCACTTATGGGGTGATGCAGGTCACTTATGGGGTGATGCAGGTCACTTATGGGGTGGGGGAGATTACTTATGGGGTGTGGGGGTGGTCACTTATGGGGTGATGGAGGGCACTTATGGGGTGTGGAGGTCACTTATGGGGTGATGGAGGGTCACTTATGCGGCATGGAGGGTCACTTATGGGGTGTGGAGGTCACTTATGGGGTGATGGAGGTCACTTATGGGGTGGGGGAGGTCACTTATGGGGTGATGGAGGTCACTTATGGGGTGATGGAGGTCACTTATGGGGTGTGCAGGTTAATTATGGGGCACAGAGGTCACTTATGGGGTGATGGAGGTCACTTATGGGTGTGGAGGTCACTTATGGGGTGGTGGAGGTCACTTATGGGGTGATGGAGGTCACTTATGGGGCGGTGGAGGTCACTTATGGGGTGATGGAGGTCACTTATGGGGTGGGAGGTCACTTATGGGGTGGAGGATGTCAGTTATGGGGCAATGGAGGCTTACTTAATGGGGCTCACAGGTCACTTATGGGGTGGGGGAGGTCAGCTAATGGGGCGATGGAGGTCACTTATGGGGCACAGAGGTCACTTATGGGGTGTGGGGGAGGTTACTTATGGGGTGGGGGGAGGTCACTTATGGGGCACAGAGGTCACTTATGGGGTGTGGAGGTCACTTATGGGGTGATGGAGCTCACTTATGGGACACACAGGTCACTTATGGGGCACAGAGGTCACTTATGGGGCGTGGAGGTCACTTATGGGGCAGCGAAGGTCACTTATGGGGCGCTCACCCCTAATGGGCACCTCTTGGCACGTCCCGCTCCGATACCGACACCGATGGACGCCGCCCCCTCGCGCCGCGCTCCAATGGCGCCCCCCACCAGGACCCTACGGGGTCCATCCATGGGGTGTGGGGGGGGGGGGTTCTCTGCCCCCCCAAGTGTGGGGCGTCCTCTGCCCCCCAAGTGTGGGGCAGAGCCTCCCCCCCCCCCCCCTTTACCATCCATCATCGGCGGTGCCGAACAGCGCCACCGCGTGGCCGAAGGCCCCCTGGGGGTCGCCATGGAAAACCAGCGCCGTCTCCACGTCCACCATGGAGCCGAGGGAAGGGGGCGGAGCTGTGGGGGCGGCCAATGGGGTGGACCCAGCAGGCAACGGGGGGGGGGACCCAGCAGCCAATGGGGTGGGCCCAGAAGGCAACGGGGGGGGAGGACCCAGCAGCCAATGGGGTGTGGACCCAGAAGGCAACGGGGGGGGGGGGACCCAGCAGCCAATGGGGGTGGACCCAGAAGGCAACGGGGGGGGGGGGGACCCAGCAGCCAATGGGGACGACCCGATAGCACCCGGGAGGGGGGGGCGATGGGGTGATCCCAGCAGCCAATGGGGGGATCCCAGAATGCAATGGGGGGACCCCAGCAGCCAATGGGGGGACGTTGATGACCCCCACACCCAATAGCACCCAATGGGGGGACCCCAGCACCCAATGGGGGGACATTGGGGTGACCCCAGCACCCAATGGGGTGATCCCAGCAGCCAATGGAGGGATCCCAGAATGCAACGGGGGGGACCCAGCAGCCAATGGCGGGGACGTTGATGACCCCCACACCCAATAGCACCCAATGGGGTGACCCCAGCACCCAATGGGGGGACATTGGGGTGACCCCAGCACCCAATGGGGTGATCCCAGCAGCCAATGGGGGGGATCCCAGAATGCAACGGGGGGGACCCAGCAGCCAATGGGGGGACGTTGATGACCCCCACACCCCAATAGCACCCAATGGGGGGACAATGGGGGACCCCAGCACCCAATGGGGTGACCCCAGCACCCAAGAGCACCCAATGGGGGGACCCCAGCACCCAATGGGGTGACCCTAGCACCCAATAGCACCCAATGGGGGGACAATGGGGTGACCCCCCCCCCCCCCAAATGGGGGTCCCCCCCCCCAAATGGGGGTCCCCCCCCCCCATCCCCACCTACCCGCACCCAGGAGCAGGAGCAGCGCCCCATGGGGCCATGGCGGCGCCGATGATGCCCAAAGGAGAAAGTTCAATGGGGGGAAGAGGAAGGGAAGTGGGGGGGGGGCAAAAGGGGTGGGGGCAGGAAGGGGGGGGGCAAATGGGTCCGTCCCCCCCCATGGACCACATCCGGATGGGTTCCCACCATAAGGAGAACATGGGGGGGGGGGGGGTTGGACCATGGGGATATGGGGGGGGGGGTTGGGGGGGGTGGTGGGGGGGAGGTTGTGGGTCAGGGCACTTGTGGGTCCCATCCCCCATGTTCCTGCCCCATAGCTGCTGTGGGGTGACTATGGGGTGATGGCAGCTTCCCATTGGGGGTAATGGGGGGGGGATGGAGGATGGAGCAGTGTTGGTCATCATTGGCCACCATTGACCACCATTGACCACCATTGACCACCCATTGACCACTATTGACCATCATTGACCACCATTGGCCACCATTGACCACCATTGACCACCCATTGACCACCATTGACCACCCATTGACCACCATTGGCCACCATTGACCACCATTGACCACCATTGACCATCATTGGCCACCCATTGACCACCATTGACCACCATTGGCCACCATTGGCCACCATTGACCATCATTGACCACCATTGGCCACCATTGACCACCATTGGCCACCATTGACCACCATTGACCACCATTGACCACCATTGACCACCATTGGCCATCATTGACCACCATTGGCCACCATTGGCCACCATTGGCCTCCATCCATCCCATTGGGGCCCCTTTTGAGGCCTTTCTGAACGTTTTGGGGCCATTTTGGGGGCATTTTGGGTCATTTTAGGGAGTTTGGAGCCATTTTGGGCATTTTGGGACCGTTTTGGCATTTTTGGACCATTTTGGGCATTTTGGGGCCGTTTTGGGCATTTTGGGGCCGTTTTGGGCATTTTGGGACCATTTTGGGCATTTTTGGGCCATTTTGGGCATTTTGGGGTCCGTTTTGGGCATTTTTGGGACCATTTTGGGCATTTTGGGACCATTTTGGGCATTTTTGGGCCGTTTTGGGCATTTTGGGCCGTTTCGGAGCCTTTTTTGGGCCGTTTTTGACCGTTTTGAGGCGTTTCGGAGCCGCCCCTA